>LJIJ01003231.1:0-20402 GCA_001718145.1 Orchesella cincta | reverse complement strand
CCTTGATCTTTATTGTAGACAAAAGTATAGCTAGTTAGAAACAATAACAGACTTTGCTTGTTAGATCATTTTCAATACAATAGGTTTTATTACCCCCTTGCATCTCTCTACTGCTAAGGGGACTTTTGCTTCTCCTTCCACAACCCTGCACCCCTATGTCTTCCCTTTAGTTTAGTAGAACGGCGTTGATGAAATCGATGGTTGCTATTCGCTGTCAAGAGTGAAAGCAGACGCTTGACGCTTTTCTTTCTGTAGCTTACACTCTATTTCCGATTCCGACTTGGTTCTGGATCAACAAGAGAAAGCTCTAAGCTCTCTCTTACCTGCTTCTCTACCTGTCTCTTTTTCTTATACATAGCTTCTCCTACAATATCCAGCATCTTTAACCTCTTAGCATTTCAGGAAGAAGGAGCAAACTTCATAACACAGAAAAGATTTATGTTTTTGTATTAACCGTTCTAATTTTGGAAGCGTTCAAAAATGAACGAGGTTTCAGTTGGGTTAACATTACTCATAGTTGTTAATCCTCCTCCATTCTTGACACGTGCGCTAAAAGAAAATTCAACTTTGATTGAGAGTGGCACAACAACCAACAATGAGGAAGTCTTTCCCGTCACTACAACTATGGGGACCACTACTGGAACCGAAATGGCAGTGATTTCAAACAATGGAAATAAACCTGAACAAGTTACCTGTAGAGATGGGTCGGAGGATAAACTTCTAGATTTGATTGTTATTATCAAGGAAGGCAAACATGATGGCAGAGAAGGGACAACGTTGTCACCTCAAAATTCAGATGGAAAAATATTTCTTGACGGGAAAGAGGCAGAGCATGGGATCGCAATTATTTGTACTGCTGACTATCCAGTCTATTTAGAATTTTGGGTGGAAGATGTGGTAAGATAAACCTGTTTCTGATTCTTCGAATTGTTTTAAATTATATACCAGCATATATTTATTACTGTTCCTTCAGTACATCGGCTATTTCATGAGAACGGATGTGGAACACTTCAAATGTGGCCCAACCGGTTGCTTTCTATACTTCCAAATAGGGTGTGGTTGACCATGGGAGTTTGTATTCTGGAGAAGCAACAAAGGCCACCTTCATTTGCGCTCAGCTAGCGGAACTGCTCAAGCGGAAAAGAGGGCAGTGATTACTCACAGAGACGGCAAAACTCAATTTGAAATTCAGACTATCTGGAAGAAGAATGGTGTGGAATGCAGATCTGAATGCACTACAAAAATAATCATGTCTCTACTTTTTGACTGGCAGGTGCAATCCAATGTTTTGAAATGCATTTGGGAAAATGGTAAGACTTGTGCTTTAAAGTCATTCTTATAAAGATTGTTTGGTAGTGGAATATATAGTAATTTCATATTATGCACAACTTTCACTATCCAGATTCTACCTGGCGGAGCGGATGACAAAGAAAAGGAGTATAATCTTTGCATTCTCCAATGTTGGATAGCATTACAACTGTGCTTGCTGCTGGTTAACGAGACTTTGTCTCTAATCTTGTATTTGGGAATCTTTTATTATGCAAGAACTCAAATCAAACCAATAAGAGCTCAGCTGAGGCTTGAAATGATGCCCCATTAAAAGTTTTAATGATTCAAGGAACAGTACTGCTGCTGAGAACTGTGACATCTCATGAGTTTTGGAGACAAATTACAGTCACGCGTAGTCAAATTATAGATGAACCAATATTATATACCAATTTATTATGCAAATATTGTAATGTTGGACGTATTTTAGTTTCAATCATTGGTTTGATTGAAAGAATAAAATTATTTTAAAAAAACATTTCAAAGGCAGGAAATTGAGGCTTATTATACCAATACTCAAACATTCTGACATCAGTAGGTAGACTGAGGAAGGCTGCATCGTGTCTAGAAGTCGGGATAGAGATTCGTTAAAAAGACTATAATATTGATTGAGATGCATCGTGTGGGAATGACATCTATAGCCTGTGGGATGCTGGTATTTGATCTATACAACTCGAACGCTATAATAGGCTTTGGAAAAGGCCTTACTTCATAAAAAGTACGTAAACATGCAAATAGGTTGATTTAAGGTATGCTTGAGTTAGCTGCAACGCGAAGAAGCGAGTACATCAAAATTTGGATTCTGCAAAACATAAACTGTGTATTTGTAATCTTACGAAGGAAGACACAATCTTGTCCAAAGCTGCTTGTATACAAATAATTTGAATTTTAAAGTGTCACCATCCGTGTATGTAAATGAACTGTCTTTAGTTTCGTTGCTTAAAGGAACACTCTTAGTTGTATCGTTTTTCTTTAAAAAGCAAAGAGAAGCCTGCATCTTATAATTTTGTATTCCTAGCAGAGCTGTCTGGGCAGACCGTACTTCTTCGACTCATAATTGATTTAACCCTCTTCTCATAGAGTCAGTTGCTAGAAACTTGTAGTTCATTGTGGAAGCTCTCTCCATTTCTTGAAGTTTTTCCGTTAATAATTTTCTGACTTTTTAAAACTAGAACCATGTCAGATCCACTACCACCAGCCGTGAAGTCAGCTCCGCAACAATTCGGGACAGCCATGAACCTGGACTTTATCCTTTCCTTTATCAACACCCGCTGGCCTAAGAAAGGCCAGTAATATTCCCCTAGGGCGGTTTCTTTGGCGGCAGATTTTCGAAATTTTTTTTCTCAATGTTTTATGATTCTATAATCGTTAGAGCTTACTTAACCTGCCCAACAAGACAAGTATGTTCGAACTGCTAACTGATATCTCTGCGCTAAAACTAGCTGCTTAAAGATTATTTTGATGCTATGTCTTTGCTTAAAACTAGTGGTTAAGATGTGTGCCCCTAATAATTTGATGATGTATGTCGAAGACAGAAGTGCCGTCTAAAAGCCGTCACGATGAAGTTAGCAAACTTTGAAGGCACCCCCGTGTGCGCAGCCTGAAGAAGCAAGCCAGTGTGTGTTGGATGGCACGCAATGCCCTGTTCTGCAGATTACGCCTACCATCTCGAATTTTTGTCCATGACATAACTGAGAGTTTTATTGAGCCTTGTTTTTAGAAGCTATGACAGTGCCCGTCAAAGCGCATAATTTGGAGTCCTCCTGCCGGTTTAAGCTGACTTCAGCGTTTGTTCAACACGCCGTGGGACGGCTGAAGAACCTTTCCTTCGCGTGAGAACATCGTTTCCGATGACACCGAAGAAATGGAGTGTTTCTGGGAACCCGTGAAGATTATCTGAGCTTGTAAATTATGATAAACATTTCTGTTTATATAACAGCCTAGTAGCTGTCTTTGAACATAGAAGTCTCAAAGTAGTAGCTAGATGTTAATACTATTTCTGCAGTGCAGAGGAATTCATTAGCTTGTTTTTATTTACAAAGCCATTAGACTTGCTAACGACGATTACCAGTTGGGATGGAACAATCTGAGGTTTAATTTTTATCTGTAAATGGGAAGATTTTCGACGCTTAGAGGAAAGCCACAGCCTTTAGCCAGAAGAATTTAGTAAAAAATGTCAATTAGGGCCACATGGAATATTTTGTAACAATTCCGTTTAAAGCAATATATGCTAATGTAGACGATTTTCTAAAATTTGAATAATATGTTCAACTGATGAGAAGTTTTAAACAATAGGACGCTGTTTAAGGATGATACAGTAGAAAGAAATTTGGGAAAAGATTAATTCTAACTAAAATTATTGATGTTTGAAGTCGATGTTCATGTTTTACATGGTGAGTGAATTTTTGAATTGAGTGGCATGCTTGAACAAGGCAAAGTAGACAGAAGTAGGCGCAGAGAGGAGTAGTATTTCAAATTCATTTTACCGAGTGTTGAAATGTTTGTGAAACTTGCGATTTCATATTTGGAATGTAGGTTTGTAGAACGAAATAGTCTGAAGTATGAGATAGAGATTGTTGATGCGTTAATATGAAGTGATGTCATTTGGGTAAAATTATAATATCATGATGTGATTTGAATATCTAAGATCATAGAGTAGTAGAGGTATTTGATTGATGAAATAATGAGATCAAGTTAAATTTGGCCAAATGGGACTCCCTTAGTTTTGAGTATTGTTTTGGGGGAGTTGTATGTGGTTTTTTATCCTCCAGGTAGTTTCTAGAAGTAAGGTTAGACGGAGGTTTGTTTTCCCACATACCCATAGAAGTAGAGAGAAATAGAAATAATGAAGGACAGGTAGAATTAAACCAACTACCGTTGTTTAATTGGTGGGAGGATGTTGAAACTGTATGGATATCTCGGTTAAAACTAGTGTTAAAGATTATTATGTATGTCTGTTAAAACTAGTGGTAAGAAGTGTGTTTAATAATACGATGATGTATGTCGAAGACGGCAGTCAGAAAGGATCATTCTGTCCTATGTACCATGTAACATTTCCATGTAACATGTACTACTTTCCACCTTCCATGTGTCACCTTCCACATTCCATGTGTAACCTTCCACATTACATGTGACACCTTCCACATTCCACCTTCCATGTGTCACCTTCCCATGCAAGCAACAGCAAAGCAGAAGCAAGCAACAGCAAAGCAGAAGCGAGCATAGCAAGCAGAAACAAGCAGAGTATACAGACAGCAGCTATCGCTAGAGCGAGAAGCGACTGGATGTTCACTATGTAAAGTAGATGAGGGTTTGCGTTCAAGTTCGTACAGCAGGGTTTCTGTTTGGTACATGTTCGTACAGTAGGTGTACCGATTCGTTCAAATAAGTGTCTTACATTTATAGAAGTGTATATCGGGTTAGTCATTGAGTGATATTGTGTGGTATTGTATGAACCACATCAGAGTATGCATGCGTAAGATGAGAGAGGATTTTGATGAAGAAAAGAGCTATTAATTCCGAGAGAAGCGAGCGAATGAGCTGACAAGTGTGCGTAATCGAGGTGGAACAAGAGAGTTGACGAGAGAGAGGAAGTCGAAGTGATTGTGTTCAAGAGAGGATAGTTAAGGTTAATTTGTAAGATTAACAGAGTTAATTAGCGAGTTTAGTCGAGGTGACGTAATTAAGATAGAGCTAATTATTGTAGTAGATAGTAATTCTAGTTAAAGAGTGAATTACTGAGATGTATATTGGGTTAATTGTTGAGATAGGTCAACTGAGTTTTGTGGGAGTATCACACGTGTTAATATCTTTGAAGATTGGAAGTATAGTAAACTAGTCGAGATATTCAGTACAGTTAATTGAGGTAAAAGAGGATAGTTTGACTGAGAGGGTTCAGTTAATAATTGAGATTAAAAGTAGAGTCTAATTGAGATCAGAAGTGGAGTTAAATTGAGAAAATCAGTAGATATATTATTTAGAAGTAAAGTCGAGTTAATATTGATCATAGGTCAATTGAGATATTTATTGAGAGCATTAATTGAGGAAGATATTGAGTGATTTAATTTGAATAAATCAATAGGAAGTTTTGAGTAATTAACAATCAAATTCTACTTGTGTTTGTGTCATCATCATTTATTTCAAGCATCCTTCACACCTGAACAATGGAAAGCATTTGAACGGTTAGTTTAAGTGCATTCCCAACACAAGTTATAATATGATTTTGAACGAGAATTTCGTGAAAGTATCAGATTTCATGCCAAAAGACAGACTACCTTGTTATCACCAAGTTTTGCGCGATATTGAGGTGTTTGCAACAGATATAATCTACTTTTGACAGCGATATTATTGCTAAAAGAACCAAAGGTTCGAGAACTCCCATCCTTGTTAAAATTATGGCAAACAAATGGGAAGTCGTTGGTGAAAACAGAACGATAGACATAAGTGGATATGATGGTGAACCCCATTCAACAAGTGCGGAAGCAGATAAACCAGGCTCCCCTGGAAATCCAGGAACGAATGGAGCACATTTTTATGGAATATATGGCTCAATTTTTAATGGAGAACAGCTCACAATTAATCAAAATGGTGGGAACGGGGGAGACGGGCAAAATGGGGAAAATATTGGAGGAAGTCCTGGTGAAGGTGGCTATGGCGGCTACAAACAAATAATTGACGTGAATCGAAAAGAGTCTGGAAACGAGAGTTTACCAATAATTGTTACCAGAACCCGTGGCTTGAATGGGAGTGCTGGACGCAGTGAAAATGGAATGGAAGGGACAAACTCAAATGGAAGTGTGAGCCCTACATGGCCATATTTTACTGCAGCGCATGTTATGTGGGGAAATCAAATAAATGTTTTCAAAAAATTAACGTTGGAAACTGGGAGCAAGACTGGGAGGCAATTCATACGAACTTTTGAGATGAATCCTTACCACATGTTCACTACTTTTTCGCAAATTTACAAGATGATCTTGCCAAGATTTGAGTAATTTGGAAACACTGTTTTACGAGCAAAAATTAGATCTCCAAGGTGTAACAGCAAAGTATGAAGAATTTACTGAGGCGAATTGGGAACTACCTCAAAATGGGCATTCAACGGAGTCTTCGACTTGTTCCGGATAAATTCATCCGCATTTAACGAGTTGTACGTTACAATTCTCTCCAAACTCATTTCTTTGAGGGAGCCCACAACACCAACCCAGTTCCAATATAATTGGGAATAATGCAACAGCCTATTTTATAGGAGTAATTGACGAGATTAACAAGCTAAAAGAGGGAGATTCACAGCTAGAATTTGCCAGAACAAAGGAACTTAATGGAATTACAACTCGTGGAAAAACTTGCAAAGGTTCAATCCTTCATTTCGTCTGAAAATGTCCACAGCCTTAGATCAATTGGAAAGTTGGAGTGTAAGCCAAGAAACAGAAGCAGTTATTAAGAAATTGGAGGAGAAACGAATCAATGAATCATTTACTTATGAAAGACAAGGAGAAGTGAAAGCTTTGGAACGACAATTGCACAATTTTGCTATCAATCTTAAACTGGTTGAGAGCTTATCTTTGGTGGGAACTGTCGCTTCATTTTATGCTCGAGTTGGAAATGTTGCTTTTCAAATAGTAAACCTGACGTCTCCCGTCGACCCAACATTTGGTACAGATCAACCTTATGTTGTACAACGACTTCAAGTTCTTCCCCAAGATTTGCACTCCCTAATAGAAAAACCATCACCTAAAAATGCATGCCAAACATGAAACATACAGTTTTAATGGGCAGTTCTTTTCACTCGTCAACTTTTCCAGGAAGCGCGGAAAGAACTGTCGGTTGAACTCTCAACTCCAGTTTCAAATGTTGAAACTGCGTATGAAAATTTGGCGAATACGTCTGCTCATCATCCAGAAAATATTTGAAGCCTGAGCAGTGGTTTCAATCCAATTTAATCGAATTAATGAAAGCAGTTCTTAAAGTCAAAACTGAATTGGAGCAAGACGAGACTGAACTGATTGCAACACTAGAAATATGTTTGTTATGCGGCGTTCTCAGACACAAACTATGATTTTGTCAATATTTTCATAAACTTTCACCAGTAAAATTTGACATTTTAGAGCAAGCTATGGACGTAGACACGAGAACGATGGAAATATACAATACCTTGATTCCAACTATCCAAACCACAGTGAAAATCTATCATCCAGCAACCCAAAGAAAAACATGTGTGGTTATACGATTATTCAATGGCGTTAGGAATACGCAAATGGAAAGTGAAAAGTATGCTGACAAAAAATGAAAGTAAATTTGGAACAACTCATATTCTGAGGAAAATCTTGAAGAAAAAGCATAAACCAATGCGTGTTGAGCTGGTTGAAGCGCTCACTAAGTTGATTGATTTGTATGAACTCCTTGAGAAATACGAAGATTTGAAACAACTTGAAACATTTTACATCAGTTTTAATTCAACATCAAATTCACGCGGACTTTCAGAAGAAGTGACATCAATCTCAATTTCTTTATTAAGCAAATCAAATTCTTTATCGATATGCAAGTGCTGTCAATATTTACCGGAATTTTGCCTCAAAAGGCTAAAATGGATTTACTCTACACTTTCCTTTTGTAAGCAGTTTAAAGAGCCCTTTTGAGAATCAGGATATAGATGGAATGGCAAACGTGTACATTCAAAACATTGAAGAACTACTAGAAAAACACAAGGGAACACTTTTTCTGCACGATGTCAATAATTTCTTCTCTAAATCTACTTCTACCGACCCACTTTATGTTTGGGATAGTGAGTTTCAAAGTTCAATTGAACATTTGCTATCGGGTAATACAATTCAATTATCTCCAAACATGCAGAAAAACGAGGGAAATATGGAACAATGGCGTTTAAAACGATTGAGCTACATCTCAAAGCTTCAAATGACAGCATGCAACTGGAACTGGATGAGAAGCTGAAGCATTATCGTGCCAAAAAATAACTCACAGTGGGGATCCCCCTTTCAAGACATTTTCTCATGAACTTTCTAAAAAAGAAAAAGAGCAAACGTTTAACCACGGAAATAAAGATAATCTTGAGTACGAGCTGAATTGTGTGGATGATTCAGTAAGGGGGTCTATATGCATCATGGACGTTTCAACTGATTGACATGAGACATCCATCGCAGGACTTTGAGGACCTGTCTCCCTTTGCCGCATTGTCAAATTTGGAGTTGCATGGAGAAGGAATTTACTTTGATGAGGAGAAAACTAATGAGACCACGATGATTGAGTTAAATATTAAAGATTTGTTTAGGAATTCAAAAAACACATCAAATGACAATTTCAATCTTTTAGATTTACCGTTGTGGCAATCTTTACTGTGTAAACCTTTTATAAGGAAATTGCCATTTTTAATGAAAACTGTTGACAATGTTCTATATTATTTTCCCATTTGTTGATTGAACTTATAAACTATTTAATTGTACAAATTTCATTGTAAATTGAGCGACTTTCATTCAATAAATAATTAATTATGGCCTCCATGGAATAAATACAGATAAAGTTTACATAAATATATGGTGAATGGCACAAATTTGCATAAAATATAAGACAGTAATCCGTCATGCATGCATTAGGTTGAATTTATAATTGCATGCTCTGAGAAGATAAATATTTTATACGTAGCAGTTTTCATAGTAAAAAAGATAAAACAAGACTTTCCAGTGCAGTGAAGCGTCCGTGTTGCTCGCATGCACCACCAAGTTGTTGCCAAACTCGTAAAAAATTAAACATATAATAACACAAGCTATATGTGTAATTATAAAAACACAACATGTTCTGATATTGAGTTAGCTCAAAGTATGAGTTGAAATGTCATGAAAACTTGAGAAGATAGGGCATTTACGTGTACTCTATAAATGATGCTGAAATAAACCATTCCCATTCGGCTTGCTTGCTTTTGCTATGCGATGGGTAGTGGAAACCTACACAAAATATTCGAGAAACTGATTTAGCCAGCAGGCCTACACAGTCTGTTCGATTGATCGCTTGGCTGGAGTTATAGTTATATATACTAGAAGGGGCCCTACTGCCACTAAGTAAGCAAAGTAATATTTGCCAGACCACTGAGGCGCCTGGTGTTTACAGCATGCAAAATGCTAGCTGCCCATGAGAAATGTTTGGCAGCAGTACCGTGGATGGCCGGAAGCAGGTGATAATGCAAGCTTTAAGTACGATGTAGTAGGGCACACAAGACCAACTGCCAAAAATGCATTTACGTAGCAAACTCCAATGCCGCCACATTTTACGTAAGCCAAACTCCCATGCTGCCACATTTTACGTAGCAAACTTCCATTGCTTGCCACATTTTTACGTAGCAAAAGTCCATGCTCAATTTTAGTATAAACTCCATGACTGCCACATTTTACGTAGCAAACTCCATGCTGCCACATTTACGTTTTAGCAAACTCCCACATTTTACGTAGCAAACTCCATGCTGCCACATTTCACGTAGCAAACCCCATGCTGCCACAGTTCACGTAGCAAACCCCATGCTGCCACAGTTCACGTAGCAAACCCCATGCTGCCACAGTTCACGTAGCAAACCCCATGCTGCCACATTTCACGTAGCAAACTCCATGCTGCCCACACGTAGCTGTACGTAGCAAACTCCATGCTGCCACATTTCACGTAGCAAACCCCAGCCACAATTCACGTTAGCAAACAACCCATGCTGCCACAATTCACGTAGCAAACCCCATGCTGCCACAATTCACGTAGCAAACCCATGCTGGCAAACCCCATGCAATTCACGTAGCAAACCCCATGCTGCCACAATTCACGTAGCAAACCCCATGCTGCCACAATTCACGTAGCAAACCCCATGCTGCCACAATTCACGTAGCAAACCCCATGCTGCCACAATTCACGTAGCAAACCCCATGCTGCAATTCACGTAGCAAACCCCACTGCCACAATTCACGTAGGCAAACCCCATGCTGCCACAATTCACGTAGCAAACCCCATGCTGCCACAATTCACGTTAGCAAACCCCATGCTGCCACACCGTTTACTATAGTAGGCGAATGCATATAGGAAGAATGGGAACCCCCAGCAAATGTGGCCACTTTTTTGAGAAAAACACATGGCACATTTGCCTGTTCCTTTCTTATTCCTATTTGCTGTTCCTTTCTTATTCCTATTTGCTGTTCCTTTCTTATTCCTATTTGCTGTTCCTTTCTTATTCCTATTTAGCTGTTCCTTTCTTATTCCTTTTTTGCTGTTCCTTTCTTATTAATTTTTTGCTGTTCCTTTTTGTTATGCGGCACATGTAAATTTTGCACTTTCCCGTGATGAGCGTTCAGAGAGGCATCTGGAGTCATTAGTTCATACTTTAAACTTATTGACTTAAAGTCAAATAGTCCAAACACTACTGCCAATGTCATGTTGACGTTTCCATTGAACGCTACAGTCAGCTGTATACCAAATATTTAGAGGCAACGTGATGCATGCGCACCAACTTTTAAAACACACCTCAGCGTTGCATCAACACCGACAACGCACTCCGTCGCATATCTCCTATCACACAACTGTATTTCTGTCGATGGACGAACCTTAGAATCGCATTCAGTGTTGCACCATCCATCCAGTTACGTCCCGTAGATTTGTTCAAGTTCATTTGGGCTATGGAATTCGGAGTAACCCAGCGGTTTAAAGTTTGACCAGCATTTTCGGTGAGAAATTTTGCAATTAATGTAGATCTAATAGAACTATTCCACCTGATTTATTGCTTTCATTTTCACAGCTGTCAACCGCTGCTCATACTTGAAGGCATATATGTCGACTTTTTCATCAACACTACAACCCTACTTTTTTTCTGGATATACTTATAGTGAGAAATAACAGGTGATTGAAAATCAAACCAGAGCTATCGGTGAGAACTTCTTTTTGACTTGCATCAATGGATATGAAAAAGAATATGACATAAGATTCAATATGGTAATATATTGCAAACATTAACTTATAATTTTTTTCAAGAATCGTGCATAGACGGCTGGCAAAATGACACCTAAAAGGACTCCCGAGCAAAAGGATGCTAACAGACAACGTGAACGTGATAGATACCAAAATATGTCGAACGAAGATAAGGCAGCACGTGTGGCGGCTAAGCGAAAAAGATTATTAGAAGCGAAGGAACAGAAGAGGAAGTGGATGAGAATACTAATGAGGCTCATTCATCAGGCCAAATCACACCAGAAGAAAGGCGAGAGAAAACGACAGTATGATAGAGAACGGTACGCAAAAATGACACCTCAGCAAAAGAAAGCCCGAACAGAAGCCGCACGCCAACGTCGATCAGTCCCGGAAGACACTGTAAACAATGCTTCTAATATTTCTACTGAGGAGATATCAACCCCAACAATTAGAAATTCATCAAGACCCCATCGAGTTGCAAGAGATAGCGACAACAAACCAGCAGAATCCTACTTGGGGAAAATGGATCAAGAATGCCAACATTGCAACGCACTTCATTTTAACAGTGAACGAAATTGGTTGAAACAGTTCGGAGGCTGCTGCAAAAGTGGAAAAATATTTCCGCAGTCACTTCATCCGTATCCTGAACCATTAAAATCCTGGCTAACTAAATTTGAGGATAATGCAGCTCACTTCAGATCAAACATTCGTAGTTATAACTCTGCTATGGCTTTTGCTTCCTTATCGTACACGCATCCGAAGAACAAGAACATTTCAGGCACTGGGCCGAAAACATTTGTCATTCATGGCCAACTTTACCATCTAACATCTACTGTTGCAACAAGTAACGCTAACACCCACCAATTTACTCTCAGCTGTACTTTCTTGATCCGGAGTTTGCAACGGAGGAAAGACTCAAGAATGCTCATAACACCAAATGTCAACGAAATATTATGGAAGAACTTGATGCACTACTTCGCCAGATCAATCCATACGCACAGGCATTTAAAATGATGAAGGAGGTAAGGTGGTCAATGTTATTATTTACATTGTTTCAATCCGAACTCCTTTTTCAGCTATCTCTATCCGAATTCCTTTTCCTGTATCTAACTGTTCTTTTTGTGTGTATCTATATGCATTTCTTTTTTGCTGTATCTATCTGTATTCTTTTTTCGTTGTATCTATCTGTGTTCCTTTTTTGCTGTATCTATTTGTGTTCCTTTTTTGCTGTATCTATTTGTGTTCCTTTTTAGCTGTATCTATCTGTGTTCCTTTTTTGATGTATTTATTTGTGTTCCTTTTTCGCTGTATCTGTGTTACTTTTTCCTGTATCTGTCTGAATTCATTTTTCACTGTATCTATCTGAGTTCCTTTTTCTCTATAACTATCTGTATTCCTTTTTCGCTGTATCTATCTGTGTTCCTTTTACTCTGTATCTGTCTGAATTCCTTTTTCGCTGTATCTATCTGAATTCCTTTTTCGCTGTATCTATCTGAATTCCTTTTTCGCTGTATCTATCTGTGTTCCTTTTTCTCTGTATCTATCTGAATTCCTTTTTCATGTATGTTTCCGAATTCCGAATGTACTTTTATCACGGATTTAAATAATGATGATCTAATGTAATGTTGACAAGTATTCCAAGCTTTGTTTTTTAATCCGCAGGTACAAACAACTACACAGTGTCAAGATATAAGAATGTTTATAGTTAGAGATCAGTTTCAGGATCCCCGTCGATACAATCTTCCAACTGCTAATGAGGTTGCAGCTGTATTCACTTCAGAAGACGGAGAGCCAGCATTTGAAAGAGATATTTGTATCTACCCACAAGGAGAAAACAAGACACAATCTATAAACATATTGAGCCCAAATCTAGATCCAATGACATACCCTGTACTCTTCCCTTATGGAGATTTTGGATGGCAGATTGGATTAAAGGGACAAAATGGAAATTCTATATCTCTTCAACAATATTACTCCTACCGTTTGCAAGAAAGAGCCCAGTTCAGCCCACTTCTTCATGCTGCCAGATTAACGCAACAATTTATTGTAGACGCGTTCCTAAAGGTGGAGGGAAATCGACTTAATTGGTTCAGAACCCAGCAGGCGAACTTACGTGTTGAGAGTTATCTGGACTAATGGATTTTGTAAACACACAAGCCGAGCAACAAAATCTAAAGGCTGGAAAAATATTTATTCTACCATCATCTTTGGAGGGGAAAGCGAGCACTTCAGCAAAATTACCAAGATGCGATGACATTGGTAGCCGTACATGGAAAACCTGACCTTTTTATAACTTTTACATGTAATCCCAAGTGGAAGGAGATACAAAATTTGCAACCTGGTGAATCAACCTTGGATCGACCTGACCTGGTAGCAACGGTTTTCCATCTGAAGATGAAGGAGTTCATGAACGATATGCTCAATAATCACATTCTTGGGAAAGTGAAGTGCTATCTCTTAGTCATCGAATTTCAGAAACGAGGTAAATTTTTTCGCCATTATAACAAAATTGGCTCTTTTGGAAACTTACATTTACATGGTAGAAATGCTACAATAATTTTCGATGCTTATTGTATAGGACTACCACACTGCCATATGCTGTTTATGTTGAACGATGAAGACAAATTGAGGGAGATTGAAGACGTTGATTCTGTCGTTTCTGCTGAAATACCAAGTGAACTAATAGATCCAGAATTATACACATCGTGACAACATCAATGATTCATGGTCCTTGCGGACAGTACAACATGAATGCTCCATGCATGGATGAAGTCGAAGGAAAGAAGATTTGCACAAAAAAACTTTCCCAAGGATTACTGTGACACCACTGTTCTACATGGTGATGGCTACCCAAAATATCGAAGACGCAAGGAAGGAGCAACTGTCAGTAAGAAAGGCGTGGATCTTGACAATAGTTGGGTGGTTCCCTATAACCCTTACCTTAGCCGGAAGTACAATGCACATATTAATGTAGAAGTTTGCTCCAGCGTAAAAAGCATCAAGTATATTTTAAATATATCTACAAAGGACACGACGCTGCTGTTATTAAAGGTAAGCGAGACGGGAGAAGGTACCTATAATTGGGATGAGATCACTACTTACCTTAACACAAGATACGTTGGAGCCCTGAAGCTATGTGGAGACTACGGGAGTACAAAATGCATGATCGTTCTCACACCGTCAAACGACTGGCAGTACATCTACCAATGCAGCACAACGTGGTCTTCAAGGAAGGAGATGAACAACGGGCATTAGAAAATAAGCGAAAAGAAGGAACGACCCTCACAGCATGGTTTCAACTCAATTCTCAATCCCAGGATTCAAGACAATACCTGTATACTGAAATACCGTATCATTATGTTTACCATGAAAAGGACGGAGAATATAGACCAAGGAAAACTGGATTTGAAAAGGTTCTTCCTAGAATGTACGCTGTCAGTCCAAGAGATACAGAGCGGTTTTGCTTACGACTTCTCCTTCTTCATGTCCGAGGTACTTCTTATGGAATAATTTAATAAAGCATTTTGAATTGTAACTCATTGGTATTTAAAAATATTATCAGGTGCGACTTCTTTTGAGGATTTACGTACAGTCGATGGTGTTTATTATGAGACGTTTAAGGAAGCTGCAAAAGCTAAGAATTTACTAGACGGGGATGAAAATTGGATTAAAACACTGGATGAAGCGAGTGTATTTCAAATGCCTTCTCAATTGCGGATGCTGCTCGCTACCATATTTGTCTTTGGATTTCCTACCAACCCTATGGAATTGTACACGAGGTTCAAGGAATCTTTGTCGGAAGACTATACACATCTTTATGATACAGATACTGCTGATCATGATCAGTTAACGTTACGGGACATTGACGACAACCTTTCCCAATTCAATACATGCTGTAGAGACTTTGGACTTCCTTCACCACGCTTTGTGGATATTGACAACAGTAGTATGATGAGATTTGGTGAACGAACGTGAATCTGGCGACTTTTGGCACTTCTAAATGATGAACAAAGACTTGGTATGATGCTATATTGGACTCGGTGTATGGAGATAACGACTGCAAATGTTTCTTTCTGAATGGCCCTGGAGGATCAGGAAAGACTTTTCTGTACTCAGCATTAACTGCGACTGTTCTTGCGCGGGGGGATAAAGTAAAATCAGTAGCTCCAACGGGATTAGCTGCGACGCTGTTGAAAAATGGCCAAACTGTTCATACTGGATTCCGACTGCCGTTGAAAATTGATGAAACGTCCGTTTCACGCCTCACCCAAAACTCTCCTGAATTCCGTATCCTCAAGCAAACAAAATTAATTATTTGGGATGAAATATCGATGTGCACATCGAAGATGTTTGACTGTGTAGATCGAAGTCTAAGGGATCTCCTCAATTGCCAGCATAAACCATTTGGTGGAGTAACGGTGGTCGTCGGTGGTGATTTTCGGCAACAAGCACCTGTCATACTGCATGGTAATCGGGTCAAAACCATAGAGTCAACCGTGAAAAGCAGCAAACTCTGGAGAGGCTTTAAGGAAATAAGCCTGACTAAAAATATGCGAGTTAATCCTGATGAGATGGAATTTGTCGAATGGTTGTTACGAGTTGGTTCTGGATTGGACGATGAAGACAAGAAGACGGACTTTTTGAAATTGCCAGAGGAAATTCTATCCGATAACATTATTCGAACAATTTTTGGAACCGATATTAATGAGCTTCATTTGAATGAACTGGCGTCCCGTGCCATCCTTTGCCCCCGTAATGATGATACTCTTCGGATTAATGAAACCATCCTTAGCCAGCTTACCGGAGATATAAAAACATATTACAGCGTGGACACCATCACCAACTGTGAAACCGAAGAGGAACGGCAGTTGTATCCTGTTGAGTTTTTGAACTCTTTGACCCAATGGAATGCCTCCACACCAGCTTAATCTAAAGATTGGAAGCTGCGTTATGCTCTTAAGAAACATGAACCCAAAGCGGGGTTTATGCAATGGAACCAGACTGGTGGTAGAACGACTCGGAAACAACGTTATCGACTGTGTTATCTTTTCTGGTGATCAGAAGGGTTCTAGAGTCTTTATTCCACGTATGTGTCTGGATGCTGACGACAGTGACCTTCCATTTCAGTTGAGGAGAAAGCAGTTTCCCTTGCGTTTGGCCTTATTCGATGACGATTACAAAATCACAGGGACAAACTTTTGATAAGATCGGAGTTTACTTGCCACAACCAGTTTTCTCACATGGTCAACTTTACACGGCACTGTCAAGAGTGAAAAGCAAAACGGGTCTGGCATTGCAGATATTCGATGGAAGAAGTCAAGGGAAAATATATCAAAATGATAATTCTACTTATACATTTAATTGCGTTTATTCAGAATTACTTTAGGATAAGCTAAGAATAAAGATGATCCATCAAGTAGTCATGCGCGGTATATTGTCGTGTTCTTTGGATTATGACTGCTTTTACCAAAAAATCGTTCAAAAATTTTATTTGAATACGAGTTATATTCAATATTAATAAAGTTCAGATATTTAATTGTTCGATGTAGTTTTTGGTGTCACTACTGCAAAAAATTATACTCATTTAAATCATACGGAAGTATGCTTAAACCTAGTTGCTATCAATATCCATCAATAGAAAGTCAAAGCAAGCACCACGCTATCTTTTTTCTGGCTGTTGACACTTGTTGGAGGAGAGTTGGTGATGCACAAATATATTTACTTGACTCCATAATTTTAATTACAAACTCGTGAAAACTAATAGATTACTGATACTGACGCATTCCATTATGGAAGTTCACAGCGAAGCCAATCAAGAGTTAAAATCCACTGAAAACGAAATTGTCCACCTTTTACAGTATCTGCAACCCATACTCGACTGCGGATTTTAACTGGTTTAGTAAAGTTCCACCTGAGGTTTGGATAGACTTAATTTCATAAAAACAACATGAATTAAATGTCGACTAATATTATTACAAAAAACGTACTATTTTTCTTTCACAGATTTTCGGATAATACTCAGCAAACTGATCCTCGGCAAATTTGAGGATGTAAAGCAAACCCTGCTGAATTGCCGGGCTGTTAATTATCTTTGGAAAAGGCGTGATGGATCAACTCCTCGAGGAGAAACGCCTCGACACCTGGAGAAATGTTGAGCTCTCTGAATAAGTGTAGATGGGAGCAACCCTACACATTTGCCAAACACAAGCTTGTGTTAGGTTCTGTTCTGCTCTGCCCACCTGAAATTTACAAAGGAATGGCACACCACCCGCCTCCCCGACGACCTCACCATTCCCATCAAATTCCCTAAAAATCGTGGAATACTATTCCCGATGGGCCCAAGATATGTTATGTCTGAGAACCCCTTCAAGCCATTTGTTTTGTGGATTTTTTCGTTCAGCAATGGAATCCATCTCTCCTCCCTTGTTTGGATGATATTAAAGTCTCCCCGGAAACGTTAGGAGGGTTTTGAAGACACCCAACCTCCAAGCGCTGACGCTTGATGGAGTTTCATTTAAAATGGACCTGTTGCCACTGGATGATCATAGTGGACAGGAACAACCCTTGGATTAATGTCACTGCAACTGTCAACGTGGCTGCTCATTGTTCACTTCCTCCACTTCCAAATCTCCGTCATATCCGACTATTTGACACAACGCTGGAGAAAGATAATGTCATTGGTATGGGAGTTTCAGCGATCATGTTGATTTCAATATGCATGACTGGATTTTGGAGCCGTACAAACCTCAGCTCCTTTCCTTAGACGTTGAAAGCCGTTTTGGAAAGTTGGGAGGTAAGAGAAACTCCATTTTTCCGGATTTGAAACGTCTTTCAATTTGGCACAGCAGGAAAGTTGATATGAATACGGCTTCCTTTTGTTCCTCAGTTAGAAGTTCTGTTGCATTGGAGAGTTTTATGACGAAGACGTGGATCCCAGACCCTAAATTTGGGAGTGATTCAAGAGCACCTACGCGCGATTCTCGGGGACTCTGGTCGAGATGCATCTTGATTTGTTAAGAGATCCTGACACTGAACGCTCATATCTTCAATATTATCGTCCTGAAAGCTGTTACAGGGGTCGAGAAAGAAAGTTGTGTTTTTGAAATTGAAGACGCTGTCGATAATCTACCCCATATTTTTGGAGGAACTGGAAGCGCTCAAGGATATGCTCAGAGTTATGCGAAAATGGAAACTACTGAATTTCCTCAGATTTAATGACGACTGTGACCATGTATCCAACGAGGAAGACAAGACCCAAGTAAAAACCTGTTGGAGCAGGAGAACTATTGGAAAGTGTGCCAACCTGAAGACAATCTCAGCCAGATTGGAAGTGGAGAAGGAGGGTATTTTTTTACTCAACAAAGAGTTGTAAACTGTTTAAAAGTAGGCATATTTATTTATTAAAAGTAGTTTAGTAATTATTTTTGGAATAAAAGTTTTTCAATTTAAAATTTATTTTTTCAAAGTTTAATTATCCAACTAGCCATAACTTTATAACCTTATCTTCGCTGCTAAGTCCTACGTTTGGGGTATGAAGCTTTTCTGATGATTTGGCAAGTTAATACACAACCAGACACTTTTTTGCATACTTTCCCATCTCCTTCTTTGTGAATTTGTGGATGAACAAAGAGCATTGCCAACTGGCTTTCAAGTAATCACGCCCAGAGCATGTGTATATTGTAAGCTTTACATTAAAACTAAAACTACGTATATGATTCAAGTATATTGCAATACAGTCTAATTTTGACATTTGAAATTCATCCAGCACGCGCTGGTTGTCATTGACAACTTGTCACAATGAACAAGTTCATAGTAAAGTGGAATGGGTAGCAAGCGCCAACAAGTGGTTTTGGTGATTTTTCATCTCATCCTCACACATTTCATGGAAAAATTTCCGATAATTACTAGAAATAATATAGCGATAAAAATAGATACGGGGATTTTTGAGTTACAAAAAATGTCAGAAGTTCAGAAGCAAAA
This sequence comes from Orchesella cincta, assembly GCA_001718145.1. Lineage (NCBI taxonomy): Eukaryota > Metazoa > Arthropoda > Collembola > Entomobryomorpha > Orchesellidae > Orchesella > Orchesella cincta. The sequence continues at coordinate 1,151 of LJIJ01003231.1, read as the reverse complement.
TTCAACCGAAAGCTGGTGATAGGTGTAATGGAAAAGATTGCAACTGGACAGAACTTCCGGCAGAGTTACAGATACAAATATTACTTTTAACCCTTACAAGCTAAGGTTCTATTAGAAAGGGAAATATCGATATTTTCAGCTGTTGATGACAATTTTTCAATGAGCTCAAGTTCAACAACAGAGATCTTTTAAACCGGTCACGGTTGTCCACCCAGCTTGGAAATCTGTGATAGACAGCCTACTTGAAAAGCGGAATTTGGAGCACTGCGACGAAATGGTCCCTACAAGATCTTCCGATGTAAATCCACATCGCTTTCCCTTCCTTACAAATAAAGATGATGACGTTGTCAAACAACAGGATAATTAATGATCTGGTCTGTCTTCAAAAAGCAAATTTTGGGAACTTGTCCCATTACTTCTTACAAAATCTGTATGTCTAAGAGCGACAAAAAAGTGCTGAACCACAATAAACCCTCCCATTCCAAAGAACGTTGTTAACTTTTTCTCTTTCTTTTGGGGTCATCACCTCACATCCCTGACGTTTCACAATCTGACGGTAACCTGCCCCAAAATCATTGCATGGAATACTAACCCACACTAAAAATTTAAAAGCACTGGAGTTTAACAATATGAGCATTAGTAGGACCTTAAGGGCATTACCGGACCTCCACTTCCAACCTGACTCATTTTCACCTTCTAAAGGTAAAAGATGGAAACATCAAGCCAGGTATGAAGGCTTGTCCCAATGGCGTAATTTACACAAATGGTTTTTGAGCAATACAAGGAGCAGCTTGTTGGCCTTAAAATTGACCAAGGTTTCAATTGGACTACAATGATGGTGTTTTCAGTTATCCTAATTTAGTGCAGTTAACAATCTTTTCCCCATCCGGTGCACTTTTACTTGCCCCAGTTTCATGCCCATCTTTAAAATTATTTGCTATAAAAGAACATCATACGTTCCCACCGTGGAAATATGTGCTAAAATTTCTCTTTCAAATTTCAAGGCAACTGCTTGCTATCTCATCATGGAAACAACGTCTGTCAAGCAACTTCATGCGCAGAAGATGAAATACAGAAGGATAACGCTCCGACGTCCTGCTTAAAACGTTGTTCGCTAATTATACTAGTTTTTCGGGCACATCTTCTCTCTT
>LJIJ01003230.1:0-20410 GCA_001718145.1 Orchesella cincta | reverse complement strand
AGCTTTGCTGAGCATTCCCGCGCCTGTGATGTGATGACTTGAATGATCTCATGCAAGGCGGTGTCCGTGGGAGGTGAATATAATGCAAAGGACATTATTTCGGAAAATCAATTCTCTTAATCCATTTGTCTTGATCCGCACATTGGGTTCTGATAAAATTTTCACATTACTTTGGCAGGAACTGTGGTTGAAATCTGTGTACGTGATATTTACACCATTTCGTTTGCTAAATGTGAAGAGGAGATGAAGCAATTACGTTTCATATTTGTGGTTTAGTGACTTTAACTCACAAAAGAAATAATGCGCGCTATTATAATAAAAAACTGTTTAACACGAGGCCCCCCCAACCTGAATAGTAATTGCCGTTTCGATTACAGTAACTTTTCAATTCGGCTCTCCATTCAAAAACTGGCATCGGCAACACCTAAATCGAGAAATGGAGAGGGTGAAAAACTCCTAACATCTTAGTATACTTGAGAAAGAGAAAACAACTTCACTCGGGCTTCCATCAAAACAGAACCGTTTGCTGGTCCGTCCATTATTTCAAAAATTTTATTTTGCCATAGTTATACATCTTCTAGTATTATTTCCCTTGAAATGAGGAAACCTTGCATAGCAAAGGCTGTCAGGATATAAGATGTTAATATGGTTTAGTAAACTCCAACTCCAAAAAGCTTAGCATTAGTTTTAATAGCTTTCAATGCTCATGGCCGTCGCAAAAGATATTAAAGGCAGAGCAATGTCCCCCCAAACTGTTAAACTGGCACAGAACATAATCTCGCATATTTAACGGTATTTGCTGTCCCTGTCCTCCCAATTAATATTTCATTATTGACTGCCATATATGACTGCATTGCAAATGAACGTTTACAACGAGAATAGCAAGGCGGGTATCATACGGGCCAGAGCAAATGTGGACACTACGTAACTGTACTCGATATTTCAACTATTCCCCAACCCCCTTCTCTCCACGGCTCTCTCGCCGCTGCTCCGCTCATCCGCCTCGTCACACTACACGCCTTCATACCCAACCCTCTCTCATCCATTGATGCTTCCTCATTCCTTTCCAATCATCACTCTATATCCTTCCGCATTAGAATAGAAAAAATACGTTTTCGTATTAAGTCCAGAGCCACAGCCCATAAGATAAATTAGCGCATCTTGTAGAGTTACTTATAAATGAAAATTACATGTCTAATAATGAATGTGTAATCACTTTCAGGCCTTTAATTCAAAGTTTACTGTAATTTCTTAATTAAGTAGATATCACCACCATTAAAGACGATATTAGCAGTTCTATCATTTAAACGAGTTATTTATACCTATATAAGTCTACAGCCTAACCTAATACATGTATGTAATTACCACTCTTCAGACCTTAATTCGAAACATTTACTTAGAGTGTGTATACAGAATATCACGACCAATTAAGGATAATTAGCGCTTTTAAAGGTTACTATAATGATCTACATGTCTAATAATGTATGTATACTCACTTTCAGACCTTAATTCGAAAATTTACTTTAATTGTAATTAAGTAATATCACACCAATTAAGGATAATTAGCGCTTTTAAAGGTTATTTTGATGATCTACATGCCTAATAATGTATGTGTACTCACTTTCAGACCTTAATTCGAAAATTTACTTTAATTGAAAAAATTTGATTTAAAATGCCGACTCATTAGACCCTTACTGTCCCAACGACCATGAACTTGCTGACATTGTATCTCACCAATCATGTGGGCAGTCATGGATTTAGCTAGTGGTGTATTGAGCATTTGTTTCATAAGACAAGTAAGCGTTAGTATTGCTGTGCAATGCGGATGCAAGCAGAAGCCGTCAGACACAGGTAAACTCATTAGCCTTTCTAGAAAGTGTTATTGATCAGAAACTTAGATGGACCGAGCTAATATACATCGAGTTATTGACATCATCAACTTCAGCGTTATACAGTCCATATATCATCATATAAAATGAAACTTTAGTATTCACAATCATGGGATAATTTGAGACTTGAACTCGTCCTGGCTTTGGCCATCATGTTATGCCCTTTCAGCCTTGTGAAGGATTGAAAATGCGAATAAATGCTGCTGATTTGTTTTTGCATTTATACCGCACACTAGTTCTAGTATAATCAGGAGTCTGATATATAAAAAAGTAATAGTCATATTATTCAGTCAAAAGTTATAATCAAATCACAATCAATTTTTCATCAATATAATTCAAAAATAAAGGTAGCATTCATGTTGCTTTTGTGCAAGAAATTATGAAACAAACAGCGCATAATTTGCCCAGTTTTTCAACGAACTATTCAACTAGATATCTGGAAATGCTGATGTTGCACAAGAAACAATTTCTAAATAAGAATCATCCAGACGGCAGACCAAATAGAAAGATATTCTGAAAAAATTTCACACCGTCGTAATAAAAATACGCGAAATTGAGATAACTCTTGAGATATAAATATCCTAGTACTTACCAATCATGATTTCGACATGACATTGCGTTTGAGACCAGTTTCTCCAAACTGACTTCTCATTTATTATAATATAAGACAACGAAGCCCACTTCAATTATGGCAAATCATTGGGAAGTTTGGTTCTCATCACAATCAACCTCAAAGCAGAGAATCTATTATTTATTTCAGAAGCACCAGCTTGTATTTGGCGTATTATTTCCCTTCGGTAGTTGCTTGTGATTTCGCATTAATAAAATGAAGGTGGATGAATTGAATTCATTCCAGGGCTTTCGACATTTCTGTATGATAAACTACTTCCTGAGCTTCACTTTCCCAGAATTACATGATAAATCTTAATTTAAATGTAGTTTTCCTAATTCTCGCAGTCGTCTAATTAAAAGTATTGAATAATATTCATGTTGCCAAAAACTAGATGACTGTGTGTGGGAGTTTGCTTGAAAATCAAACTCATGGTAAGTAACTCAATTCCATTTTTATTACGCTTTACATCATATTGGTATGAAATCCAGATCATCCGATGTCTCCCTTATAAAACGATGCATATAGGCTTAGAAGCTACTCTCGCTTCCAATTCAATGGAGAACTTTAACATCGAACTTATGTAAAAACTCATTAATAAAAACGATAAATGTCGATGATAAGAAATATAAGGGAAAAAGAGTAATCGACCTGAGTTTCATGAAGATATGGTAGTAGCTTTCATTCTTTTAATATGCGCACCTTAGATTGGTAAATTCCATGAACTAATGTAATTTGAGCGAATAAAAGGTGGATTGATATTCGTGTCGGATGTCAGTTACATGATAGAAATTCAGTTGTTCGTTACAATGGCACAGTTCAGTTTCTTAGTGTTTGAGTTTATTAAATGCCTTGTTATTTTTTACGTCGGAAAATTTCTTTGGAGCAAGCGAGAATCCATCCCGATTGTTTTAAGCACTCTTCGTCGAGATGTTTGGTAAAAAATTAATACGACAAGAACTTATAGGATAAATTATTCAAACTACCTTTGATTTCAATTCAGGTTGCTCTACGTCCTCTACTACAAGATCCTTTTTCAATGGATAAAACGGAAACGCAGGAATGAGACAATAGCCAAATCCCTGGATAATATTGTAGGTGAAGGTGAGGGCGATCGAGTTTGCTTCTATTTTGGGGAAGAGATGGACTTACAGGTTTGACTTGACATAATTTTAAAAAAATACTATAATCACAACTGGAAATAAACAAGCAGACTTTCATTTGTAATTCAGATTCAAGCATTGAGCTTCCGTGTGGCAAACCATTTTCAAAGAATCGGACTTCAAAAAGGGGATTCAGTTGGACTGGCAATGACGAATAGGCCGGAAATTGTTGCCATTTGGCTTGGATTAGGAAGGGTATTAAAAAATAAATTTGTAAAATCCAATTAATCATTCAATCAACTATTTTTGGTTTTGAATTTTAGCTGGGGGTAGTTACAGCCCTTATCAACACAAACCTTCGAGGAGATTCCCTTGAAAAGTGCGTTTCAGTTGTGAAATGCAAGGCCTTTATCATTGGAAAAGAACAAAAAAGTGGTACGTAAAGACTCATGGAAATTTGCAAATTTTTACAATAGTTTCAAAACCCACATTTTTCCAGCTATGTCTGAAGTCCGAAACGGGATAAAATAGTGATCTACTCTGTCCTGATATTTACGAACTGGACCGTTTTATAGAGGATCCTACTTGGAAACCTAAAACCCAAAATTTCACTGATTTATTTCCAACAATTGACCTTGCTGCATGTTTACTGAAAGCGGGATCCCAGCCAACTTCCTTGGCCAAAGATCAACAGCCCAATTATTTGGATCCACTTGTGTACGTTTTCACATCAGGAACAACTGGAGTACCTAAGGCGGTCGCTTGTAGCCACGGACGACTCTGTTTCCTTGCATCTACTGCATCCGTTGTCAATCTTACTCCGAAGGATGTTGTTTACTCCGCTCTACCAATGTACCATGTTGGAGGATTTTTTGCACCCGTCTGGGCCTTCGTTTTTAGATCCCCTATTGTTCTTGTTGCAAAATTTTCAGGCAACAATTTTTGGAAACACGTTCACAAGTACAAAGTTACAGTTTCTGGATATATTGGAGAATATTGTCGGTTTCTATATAATCAGCCCCATTCAGAACTTGAAAAAGGACACAAACTAAGAGCGTTTTTTGGAGGTGGTGGTTTAAAACCCGAAGTTTGGGCAGCTTTTCAGAAAAGATTCAAGATCAAACTTTTGTAGATATTTATGCAAGCACTGAGGGAAACTGTACCATGAGTAAGTAGATCTAATAAAATTTGTTTTAATTTATGAAATATTAATTTATTTTATTTTTAGTCAACTTGGAAGGGAAAGTTGGTGCATGTGGCTACATTCCCATTTGGTTTCAACCTATTCATCCTATTCAGCTCGTTAAAGTTGACCAGAGAACAGGAGAAATTGTGAGAGATGAAAAAACAGGATTTGCTATTCAATGCAAAGATGGTGAACCGGGAGAACTGATTGGAAAAATTGTGGATTCCGTGCCAATGACAAGATTTGATGGGTACACGGATAAAGAAGCATCAGAGAGAAAAATTGCACGTGACGTTTTCAAACAGGGAGACAAATATTTTCGATCCGGAGACTGTCTTTGTAGGGACAAATATGGCTACTACTATTTCACAGATAGGATGGGAGACTCATTCCGTTGGAATGGAGAAAATGTTGCGACAACGATGGTAGAAGCTGTGATTTCGAAGGCTTTAGGAATGCGGGATAATACCGTATATGGGGTGAAAATCCCGGGGATTGAGGGTTCGGCTTGTATGGCAGCAATTTTAGATACTGTTGGAGAATTTGATGTTCAGAGTTTGGCTGAGAGAATGAAACAATCTTTGCCCAAATATGCGATGCCAATGTTTATCAGGTTGATAAATAACAACAAAGGATTGGATATGACGGGACACTCAAATTCCAAAAAGTTTCGGTTGAGAGATGATGGCTTTAATGTGGAGTATATTGAGGATACTGTCTTTATTTACTCAACCGCTAAAGAATCATACAGTAAAATGAATATAGAGAAGTGTAAAGAAGTTATGAGAGGAAACTATAGATTCTAAATTGTTTGGGAACCTTATCATGTACTTGCAAGGCTATTTGTTTCAAATATTAAACCGAATAAAACCATGTTTTAAGACAACAATTAACTAAAGTAGAAAGTTGTATTAAAGGTTATATCCTTTAAAACGGGTCATTATAATATTGAAGCAGGAATTTACTTTGCCTTGTAAAATCGGATTTTCATCGTCGCTCATATATGAATTAACAAGGTAGTCTAAACACTAACTTAACGTCATAAAACATTTTTGAAACCAAGCATTATTTTTCCCTGCAGAAATTTTTACGCCTTTAAATTTCGCCGGATTTTAAAAACTAATAACAAACATAGCATTGAACAGTTTTAAAAGGTGCTTAATAATATTTTCGAATTATTTCTATGACTTTTTTGTAGAAAGCAAAGCTCTAATGGCAGAGAAGCGTTAATGGGATTCGCGTACTCAGTCGCTCTCTATGACTGAGTCGACACAAGTGAATAATGAAATTTAATAATAACCCAAGGTGCACCTGTGATTCCCTTAGGCCAATTTTTGACCTAACCCGTCAGCCCCAAAACTTAATCAATTTTTTTTAAACAGCACCTAGACTTAAGATAACACTTGCTTATCAACCCCCCAATCCCCCTTCACCCTAAAATTCTTCAAATAATCAACAGTCAACAATTAATCAGTGGAAACCGTATCCACACAAACATCATGCATCGCAGACTTCTGGTAACATTTTTGATTATCAAGCCCCTCAATCTCTAACAATAAATCAAAATATTCGACTAATTAAGTTGAAACCCAAGCATGCACACATCATGCATCATTGAATAAATATAAACCAGGCAAAGTCGAGATGTACTAACGTACCTTTAGAACTTGTTGCAATACGTAATTTTTGACTTGGGTTTTATAATTGAAATCTATTAAGTAGCTTTCAATTGATTAATCACAAGCCATATCGGTCATTTGAAACATTTATCGTGACTTTTGACCTTGTTAGGAAGCTGTGATTTGAATTTGTAGTGCATATTTATGATTAGCCTCTTTTCAATTGGTATATCACAAGCTTATCGTATTTGTTGAGCTTCATTGAAACTCTTTCACGTTACTTATATAACAGCCTTAGATCTTGATTTATATTTTCTTAAGATATCGTTTACTGAAAAAAGAACCCGAATTAAACAAAAAACTAACGGTTCAAAGTTATCGAGACCCGGGACAGAACGAACGTAACGATGCATGAAGTTTCAATTTGATTGGTTTGAGTTTTGTGATGACAGTGACAATTCGGGGGTTGGGGGTTACTAATTAAGTCTTCTATTAATTCTGCTTCATCTGATGTTGTAGTAACAAAAACACTAGAAATTAGTCTCTAAAAAGGAAACAAACATGAATTTTATGATAATCAATAGGCATTTGAATGTTTTACTATAGTTCGCTTTCTCAAATTAAAAAGAATTTCGTAACAAAACGCCGATGTGCCAACTATTAACATCCATGTCCAAATTAATCTAATTTTCAATGTAATCGGATGTAATTTTTTCTCGTTAAAATTTTCAGGTTTCAAACGTTCCTTAAGACATTCACCGAGCAATTTTAATTGCCACAAATAACGCCAGGTGGACCATCTGTCCCATTGATGAAATAGTCCCAATTCCACAAACATTTTTAGAGTTATTTTAACCCAAAAATAATTTTTTGTGTTTATCTTCCAATTGTACTTTTTGGTTTGAAATGTTGGCTCCAACATATAGCAAACGAATGATGATGCAACTCTTCAATTTTTATAAGTAAGGTCCTTCAGCACAAGTTCCGAATAGTTGAATCGTGAACAAATGCAAGTTTCATATCTACATCTGCCATTATTGGAACGATTTTAATCGATTCTGTCTCATTTCCTGAATAAAATCCAAATATTGTTTACATGGCTAAAAGTAGAAACTAGTGGTGAACCGAGCTAGTTAGCAAAAATTGTTGGACTGAATCCGAAAACGCTTGCAGCAGCTTGTCTTCCAAACACTGAAGTTTGTGTCAATTGGTTTTTGCAACTTTTGGAAAAAACGATGCCCACCTGTTTTATGGGAACCTCCTAATAGTATTACTATAGTTTAATATATATATTGCAGAGGTATTGTTAAAGCATCGCATGTTAAACGGTTTGAATTGTGGCTTCCGAAAATTGACTACGGATTAGAAAAAAATTAGTAGAAAATTGGAGTAATGACTCTTCTACTTTAATTTAAATTATCTTCTATCTTTTAAAGGGAAAATGACGACATTGTCACACGTTTGGAAATTATGAAGAAAGATTTGTAAAAGCTACGTTATATTCATTTTGATTTCAGGACGCAGAGAAGACACGGGATACCATTTCTGCCCCGTTTAGGAAAGGTTTTATTACCAAAATTTATTCGCCCCGATTATATCACGGCAAAGGATGTGGAAGCTGTCGTCAGTAAAAAATATGAACATCTGGAGGAGCAGGAGAATAATGAATTGTACGTCAAGTAGTTATTACCAACAATTTACATACTGTTAAATACTTAACATTTGAATTCATCCTAAAAACGTAAAATATCGATATCATTTTTAATATTGCTCCTCAGAATAAGGAATCGGACTTTCACACTGGATTGAGAAACTGAGAATGTTTGAGTTTTATTAGTTTCAATAAAATCAAATCTTCCTTCAGTGTTTCTGTAAATTAAGCAATTCCCCAGTTTCTGCAAATGCGGATTTTGCCGTAGTCTCAATACAGAGCTATTGGAATAAGAAACTAAATCACAGGAAGAATAAAAGCATATCAAATAAATTCACAGACAACAGGTTTGATTTCGTCATTCTTACATATGAATGAGCATAAATACATGCTTCTATTGCTCTTGAATGAAAATCAAACAAGGAAATCTTTTCCTGGTGATTAAAGCTTGCCTTGAATTTTTAGCACTAAATTCCCACGCCTCTGCCAATAAGCACAATCACCAAATGAATTCACGAATAGGAAATTGGAAGCAGCAAGAAATAGACCAGTGGAAATGTAAATTCATATGAGTTATTATAAAAAACGTGTTCCTCCAGTGAGGTGTTTTGCATGTGCACTCATATTTGTTTGAAGTTTTAACTAAAAATGGGGTTTAAAACAACTGCCTTTTATTTTTGGGTTGTGGCAATATTATTTTTGTCCTACTGGTTTTTAAACTTGGACCAGATAGGAAACTGTCCTCAGTATCGTCCGTACAAACTAAATTTGTCATTCAAAAGGGTGGAATGTTATCAGCGTTCAAACCCGGTGTTTGACAATTTATCCACCGTAAGATTTAATTAAACAATCATTTGTTTACCAAATCATGTTGAAATTGCAATAGGAAAATTTTCAGTTGGAGGAAATACAACTGCGAGGTTACAATGCATCCAGATACAAAATACTCTCTGACGATGGCTACATTTCGACCATCATCAGAATTTCAGGAAGTTTGGCATCTCCACGCAAAGAAAACAAACCTTCCATTCTCATGTTTCACGGGATGGCTGGTTCGAGCGCTCATTGGATTATTCAGCAAGAGAGCAGAAACTTTGCCTTTTCTCTGGTTAACTCAGGTTATGACGTTTGGCTTGCAAATTTACGTGGATCAACTTCCTCAATGAAGCACATTCATCTGGATCCAGATAAAGATCACTCCTACTGGAATTTAACGTGAATGATATTGCAACCAAAGACCCACATTTTTTGGAACTGATAAAAATGAGACTGCAAATGAGCAGATTTACTTTGCATGTCATTCCACTGGCTGTGCTATTTGGCTGGCTGGGCTTGCAGAGCTTCCTGAATTAAATGAAAGGTTCAAAGCTGGGTTTCTACTCGCACCTGCAGCTCATTCTGGAACGATGTATAACCCAATGGGTATGCTTTATTCAGTGATTTTTGAAACACCTCTGGATCATCTAATTTTTAAGCTGTTGAAAGGAAGATATAGTGGTGAGTCAAGCTGGATAGCTCAAGCTCTTGGAATTACACCCCAAAAACTCTGCAGAGATTGGTCTTTCCTACGCTGTGGAGTTTGTGATAATTTACATTTCTTCCTGTATGGAAATGATGAAGAGCAGCTTGACTATGAAAATCTTCCTAATATTGTCTCCAAACTGCATGACAATATGCCAAGGTTTGGGAAGACATCAATTACGTAACAAGTTGAATTGTAACTTTTACAAAGTTGATTATGGAAAGGAAATAAATCAGGTTGAATATGGGAGTCCGACCTCCTACGTATAATTTGGAGGGAGTTAAAGTCCCTGTTTATTTATTTTACGCAGAGAACGACAACTTGATTACAAAATTGGTAAGTTTTTGTTGATTCAGAATAAATATTTTAATAGTCAGACATCGTTTGTACTATATTCATTTCGATTGCAGGATGTGGAAAGAACGAGAGATGCCATTCCAGCCCAGTTTATGCGAGGCTTTTACCAAGTGGAGTGGCCAATGTTCACCCACGTCGATTTTATCATGGCAAAGGATGCGGATATTCTAGTTTATAAACAAATAATTGAATATCATGAAAAATCAAGAGAGTCAAGAAAAGTACGAGACTCAGTTTAAACCTGACAGTCAAGTATTTCGTAATATTAGCAAACTTCAATCTGATTATACTCCATTCAATTGGCTACCTGAAATATGCCTAAAATGAGTTTGATTCAAAGTTTTGTAAAGAAACTCGACCTATTCTCAGTTTTACTAATAATCAGGCTGCTGCGAATTTCGCGTAATCCGGTTTTTGTGGTCATTCATTCTATAATAGTTTTCTTGCAACCTTCTGGAATTACGGATTTTATTCCAGCTTCCTCGCGTTGTATCCAAATTCAAGGTTATCTAGTTCTCAACCCCCTTCACTGGGCTTCCAGTGTTGCTTGACTTGTTATATTTCTCACACTTCTCTGATATGTTTGTTCTATTAGAACATTCTGAATACCATAATCAATAAAGGAATTGTTTGTACAATAATTACTCACGTCTTTGTTGTGCGTTTTCAACGTTCATTTATTTCCATTCAGTATAAAACAAAAAGAAAATGATATACGTGTTTTCATTGTTTCCGGTGGATTAAAGGGAGAGTGGAACTCAAAATCAAGAACTCACCTTGTAGTACGTATTTCCCTTTCGTTTCGTATGTTTCCATTGTAAGTGCGCATCGGGGAAGTCAACTTTCTGGAAAGCTTTCGCCCTTGTAACGCTGATTTTTTGGACAACTTGTCACTTGCTCTTATTTATTAGACTGCATAGATATGTATCAGTAACTAATATGACGACTATTGTTTCCTAGCCACTTTGAACTACCTTGGACACTTGTGAAAAGTTTTCAATTGACCAACATGTATCAATTTTGCTATTTTAACCGCCTAAAACTACCACTATAAACGTTGGAAAAAGGCGTTTCATGCTTGATTCAGTCTGGAATTTACAATTTGTGGAAAAACTGGAAGTACAGAATTGACAGTTGGAATGATACTTTAAAAAGCGGCAAAGGTTGAGCCTGGGTTGAGGCTCACCGTAGCAAAAGCTTTTTTGCTGATGACATATTGTGGTAGTTGTTTACCTATACCTTTCCAGCTCTTTTTGCTTCTGTTTCCACTTGTATTGTATGAATCAGAAAACATCTATTTAAGGAAGTTGTTCGATTATTGCATCTTATAAACGAATGATGATAATGGTGCTTGTTTTTACACTGCATCCACCAAGGCATTTGTTATTTGTAGTGACAATAGTTTAAATATTGTCAAACAAAATCCTTACTAAATATTGCAAATGGACCACATCTAACTTTTAAAATAACAATTGATTTAGCTTCTAAGTTCTCTATTTTACTGCTACGAGTTTTCAAACAAAAATAGTTTCGACGAGCCTTTCAGCCAAGTTATAATTCTAATAAAGGCCTGACAACAAAAAACAGATACTTATTTTAATTTTTATTTAGCAACAAATCATCGCACCTTTCATCTTAAACTGTAAGCAGCAAAGGCCGTGAACTTCTGGAAGATACAGGTACAATTTTATTTTTGGGGAAAAGGATTTTTCGTGGCAATTTTCTTTGAAAATCAATCGTTGTAGTTCTAAATCAAGATATAAATTATATCATAGTAAGTGTATTATAATTTTGAGTCGGTGGTAACAATATTGCTATGAATACTACACCAATGCTGCACCTATTTTATTATTTATTATTGCCATTTCAATTTTTTCATTCTAATGGTTTTCGGGTGTATAACAAGTTTAACTTTTTTAAGTTAATTGGTGTTTGTAAACTTTGTAAACTTATTATTGCAGTGTCTGCATAGTGGAGTATAATAATGACATGGCTATTATGACCAAAACTGAACCCAAATAAATTACTGTTAAATGGAAGGTATATAAAAAGGAAAATATAGTTGCCTATGCCATCGTCCCCACGGTGTGGCAAATGGCAGTGTCAACATAGGTATGTGTATCTTGTTTTGGAAAATATTAATCATTGCATTATGTCAATTTTGTCATTGTGAACCGTCAGTGCACACTGCGATGAAACCTGGCAGGAGCCATTCCATCCAGTTTTTTTCTACTTTTTTTTCTTTGAATTTAAGATATCAATACTATACTTGATTTTCACTGGTCAACTACTATTTTTTGTCCCCTTTCTTACAAAAATATTGCTGGGTCCTGATTTCATTGATTGGCGAACACCCAGAAGCTCCACCTTGCTTGAAAGAGAAAAGACCTGGCACAATTTGCCCTCTTTTTGCAAAAGTTTAGTTTGACTGCCCATCTGGATCGTATTTTCAACGAGACATTATAACTGGAATCACAACCATTCTTCTGCGTATGGCACGTTAATGTACATGAAGAATACGATCCCGAATGTGGCTTACAGGCTGTCATATAAATGAATAGCATGTTTTAGGCCAAAAATTTAAAATTTGCAGAAAATGTTTGATTGGCAATTATCTGTAGTACGATTATATGCCAGATGTATACCGATATAACATTCAGTCTTGTCTAATAATCCCATAAATATCACCATGTTTTAGTAGTTGCGCCTTGAATACAATTATTTCGTACACGAGAAAATCACGAAAATTTGTGATTATCAAAAAGCCTCGTAAGTACATCTGGATCGTATTTTAATTTACATTAAACGCTGCCCTACACAGAAAATGGTGGCTGATTCCAGCCTATAATGGTCTCGTTAACGATACGATCGCAGAAGACAAGCGTAAGAGTTCAGCCAGCAATGAAATCAGACCCAACAATATTTTTAATAAGAAAGGGCACAAAATGGATTACCGTGACGTGAAAATCAAGTATAGATATTGATATCTAAAAGTCGATCGGAAAAGAAATGTCAAAAATCTGGATGCGGCTTGCAAGGTTTCATCGACACTGCAGTGGCAAAACACATAATATTGCAGCAAATCGCCGCAAACATATTCCTTGATAACTATTGATTCTTGTGTGCGCCATTGAAATGCTGAAATCCAAAAGAATAAAGACCAATGTAATGCAACAAACGCCCCAAATATGAAATTGTGTAGGCGTAGTATAAAAACTCACATTGTTGAAATGAGGGTTATATATCAAAAGTTCACTTATCTTAAATGCTTTTAAATGCTTATAATCCATACACCGTAAACTTTACCGTTCACAACTGCCAAAGCGTTACAGAAATGGATATTTTATATGAGCACGATTTCGACCACATAATTCATCATATCCAACAGGGCAAAGTTTCTAAGAAATTTGTAAAAACATTTTCATCCAATATGATTCTAGAAATTATGAAATAGCACAACTGTTTTATCCATGATTATACTTTAAAGTGCGTGGCTGGCTGTCCAGTATCCAATACGACGGAGAAATAAAAAGATAACGTATGGCTTTAAATGGATTTCACACGGCCATATGTTATAGCGTTGTTAGTTCAAATAATCTCTTCCTTTACAATGATAACTGGATATTCAACGCAATTTCTTGATAAAGACTTCTTAATAAGATTGTAAGTACGTTTTCCATTCAAGTAAAAACTTTCAATAGATATAAATTAATGTTTTTATTTTTGTAGGTTTCGATTTCCTAAATCTGCACAGTCAAATACTTGGATTAACCAAAGTCTTTTGAAAGGATCTCAAGTGATATTGATAGCAAGCACGCTTCCACGGTGTGATGCCTAATGGCTCATTATTGATAACGATATTCCACGGATTTTATGTTTAATTCCCTCTGTGATTTTCAAATGGATGGAAAATATTTATTCAAAAATTTGATTCGTGTTTTGCATCGTACTACAAACTTAACTTTAATCTAGCTCAGAAGGAGAAACTTTTTTTGTTTCAATTTTTCTGTCTCCGGCGGTCCTACATTTTTTACAACAAAAGTTCCAAAAGTCTTGACTGATGAAATGCCATTGGTATTACATCATGTTTTTGCTTACTTCTTCCCTTTGCACATTCTGGTTGTTCGTAGTATCTGCTATTTTGAAAGATTACATGCTACTGCAAACGATGCAGACTGCTTACAAGAAGTTTTGAATGGGATAAATCTCAGCATGAAAATGCAAGGATTGGGTTTCTTGGAACAGGCCCATACTTGGCTGGAACTGTTTCTGACATGCCTTCGACAGCAAACTTCCCGATTAAAGAAGATACATTGGATAGAAACTCTATGGTCCATCACAGAGAACATTTTTTGCGTACTCTGTATTTAACAACGTTGATATTTCTTTTATACGAATGATTGCTCTGTCGTTTAATATGCACACCAACTTTTTTACAATTTGCCATAATTTTCACGAGTTTCTTCATGGTTTCGTTATATTTCAAGGTCCATTTTGCCGAAAGTATTACAGCTGCTGTAAGTTCATTATTTTAAACAATATTCTATGAATTAAAAATTAGTAACATGATTTGATTTTAAAGGAATGGGAAATCGTTGAAGAACTTGTGCAAATGCAACCTTATGATGACGATACTCGACTAAGAGGTAAGAAATAATGTTTATCTTTATGAATAGCTATTAGGTTTATATTGCTGATATTTTGGTAACATGCAATCCAGATGAAGCTAATAGGTGACATGATCTACAAGATCCAACAAGAATTAGCTCTTCAATTTGATTACGTCTTGCACATCTACTTTTTGGCGGTAAGAGAATCCTTTAATTTTAAACTAAATGGCTATAAACTTTGATTAATATGGTATTTTCAGTTTTTGGCTGAACTTGCATCCTACTTTATGGTCATTCTTCAGTTTCCAAATAGGTTATATTTTAGGGTGGTTGTATTTCTCCCATTTGACACTTCTTTCGTTAAGGAATTAGACATTTTAGTCAATTTAATTTTGTCATTTGGTCAACACTGAATGCGAAGAAAAAAATTAATTAAAAATAGCAGGAGTATCGCAACTAAACCATTTTTACTGCGACTTCTTAATGATTCGATTATAACAATGTATTCAAACCTGTGGTACGAATAAAAATAAATTTACTTCATCTTTTGAAATGATCAATTGTGGCAGAGTATACAAAAGGAATTTAATGGATTCTTTCCTTTCCCTGTTCAATGGGAAAAGATTTCCTCAACCAGCAAACCACTCTAACTCATTTAAAAATAACGACGGCACCAATCGTCATGCGATCTTAAACTGTTTGTGTTGTATGTGTAACCCTTAATTGGTTTTATCTGAAATCTTAGCAAATTGGAACGCGAATCGAGCACCCACTTGACGCCTATAATTTCACATAATACTATTAAATTTGTAAAGTTTCTGGAACGCTTGTATCGACAATGCCCAATTCCAATTGTTGCGAGGGTTATGAAAAGTAGAATAGTTTTGAAAGTAAGACTCTATCTTAAAAATAATGGGATGTTGTCCAGTAACAATCGATGGCCTATAAAGTACACATTTATGTTAATATTGGGTCCAGGCTGCAAATACTTCATATTCGTTACGGTAACGATCCAATATTGATAATGTTTTAATAACAGTGGTGAGTTTGATTTGATATAAATCACCAATAAGAATAATTTGATATGTAAGTAGCTTCCTAAAGTGCTGCGGCGTTTTAAACCGTTTCGTAAACGAAAGTTCTGTTTACGAACGGTTTAAAACGCCCGGCCAGCAACTAGGAAAGTACTACATATGAAATAATTTCCTTTTGGTGATTTATAGAAAAAATCAAACTCGCCACTTTATTAAACATTATCAAATATGATCGCTTACCGTAACGAATGAAGTAATTGCAGCGACCTAAATTTAAACATAAATGGTATTCTACAGGCTATTGATTGTTACTGGACAACAGCATATCTATTTTAAGGAGTAGAGTCTACCTTCAAAATATTCTACTATAATAACCCCTCGGCAACATTGCACATGGGCAATTTCGATAAAAGTTTTCCAGAAAACTTTACAAATTTAATATTATTATCGTAATTATAGGTCAAAGTCGTGCTCGAATGGCGTTCCCAATTCTGCTAAGATTTCAGATAAACCAATTAAGGGTTACAATACAACAACAAACAATTAAGAATCGCATGACGATTGTGGCCGTACGTTATTTTTAAATTAGTTTAGAGTGGTTTTGTGGTTGAAGAAACCTTTTTCCCATTGAAAGGGAAAGGAAATAATCCATTAAATTCCTTTGTGATACCTTGCACAATTGCTCATTCAAATATAAAATTTATTTTATTTCGTACCATTTGAATACATTGTTGATAATCAGAAATCATCGAAGTGTCAGTAAAATGGTTTAGTTGCTGATACTCCAGCTATTTTTAATTAATTGATTTTCAGTGGTGCGACCAAATTGACAAAATTTTATTTAACCAAATGTCTAATTCCTTAAAGATAATATTGTGAACTGGGAGAAATACAACCACCCTAAAATATAACCTATTTTGTAAATTGAAGAATGACCACAAGGTAGGATGCAAGTTCACTAAAAAACTGAAAATACATTATTAAATCAAAGTTACTACCATTTTAGTTTAAAATTAAGGATTCTCTTACCGCAAAAAGTAGACTTTTGTTCAGCGTAATCAAATTGAAGAGACTAATTTTTGTTGGATCTTTGTAGATCATGTCACATATTAGCTTCATCTGAATTGCATGTTACCAAAATATCAACAACTATAACTATAAGAAAAGTAGATATTCATAAAGATAACATCTTTTTACCTCTAGTCGAGTATCGTCATCATAAGGTTGCATTTGCACAAGTTCTTCAACGATTTCCCATTCCTTTAAAATCAAATCATGTTACTAATTTTTAATTTATAGAATTATTGTTTACAAATAATGAACTTACAGCAGCTGTAATATTTTCGGCAAAATGGACCTTGAAATATAACGAAACCATGAAGAAACTCGTGAAAATTATGGCAAATTGTAAAAAGTTGGTGTGCATATTAATTGACAGAGCATCATTCGTATAAAGAAATATCAACGTTGTTAAATACAGCAATACGCAAATAAATGTCTCTGTGATGGACCATAGAGTTTCTATCCCAATGTATTTCTTTAATCGGGACGTTTGCTGTCGAAGCATGCAGAACAGTTCCAGCCAAGTATGGGCCTGTTCCCAAGAAACCCAATCCTTGCATTTTTCATGCTGAGATTTTATTCCATTCAAAATTTCTTTATAAGCAGTCTGCATCGTTTTTAGTAGCATGTAATCTTTCAAATAGCAGATACTACGAACAACCAGAATGTGCAAAGGGAAGAAGTAAGCAAAACATGATGTAATACAATGGCATTTCATCAGTCAAGACTTTTGGAACTTTTGTTGTAAAAAAATGTAGACCGCGCGAGACAGAAAAAAAAACAAAAAGTTTTCTCTTCTGAGCTAGATTAAAGTTAAGTTTGTAGTACGATGCAAATACAGAATCAAATTTTTGAATAAATGTTCTCCATCCATTTAGAAAATCACAAAGGGAATTAACATAAAATCCGTGAAATATCGTTGTCAATAATGAGCCATTAGGCATCAACACGCGTGGAAGCGTGCTTGCTATTAATATCACTTGGGAACCTTTCAAAAGATTTTGGTTAATCCAAGTATTTGACTGTGCAGATTTGGGAAATCGAAACCTGCAAAAATAAAAACATTAATTTAGTATGTATTGAAAGTTGTTAACTTGAATGGAAAACGTACTTACAATCTTATTAAGAAGTCTTTATCAAGAAATGCGTTGAATATCCAAGTTATCATAACAAAGGAAAAGATTATTTGAACTAACAACGCTATAACATATGGCCGTGAAATCCATTTAAAGCCATACGTTATCTTTTTATTCTCTCCCTCGTATGGATACTGGACAGCAGCCTACGCACTTTAAAAGTATAATCAATGGATAAAACAGTTGTGCGATTTCATAATTTCTAGAATCATATTGGAATGACAATGTTTTTACAAATTTCTTAGAAACTTTGCCCTGTTGGATATGAATGAATTATGTGGTCGAAATCGTGCTCATATAAAATATCCATTTCTGTAACGCTTTGGTAGTTGTGAACGGTAAAGTTTACGGTGTATGGAATTATAAGCATTTAAAAGCACTTAAGATAAGTGACTTTAATATAAACCCTCATTTTCAACAATGTGAGTTTTTTATACTACGCCTACACAATTTCACATAGAAGGGCGTTTGTTGGCAATTACGTTGGTCTTTATTCTTTCGGATTTCAGCATTTCAAGCGCACAAAGAATAATATTTATCATGAAACAGTGTTTGGAATTTGCTGGCAATATTATTGTTTTGCCACTGCAGTGTGCGATGAAACCCTTGCAAAGGCCGGCCATCCAGTATTTTGACATTTTCTTACCTCGAATTTTAAGATATCAATATATATACTATGATTTTCAAACGTCACGTAATCCATTTTTTGTGCCCTTTCTTTAATAAAAAATGATTGGGTCGATTTCAATTGCTGGCTGACGCTACTCTTGGCTTCCTGGATCGTATCTTCACGAGACATTATAGGGCTGGGAATCAGCACCATTTTCTGTGTAGGGCAGCGTTAATGTAAATCAAAAATACGATCCAGATGTGACTTACAGGCTTCTTTGATAATCACAATTTCGTGATTTTCTGCGTGTACGAAATAATGTATCAGGCGCAACTACTAAAACATGGATATTTATTGGATTATTAAGACAGACGAATGTTTACAGTAACATCTGGCATATATCATACTACAGATAATTGGCAACTAAAATTTTCTGCAAATTTTAAATTTTTGTAAAAAAATTGTATTCATTGATATGACAGCCTGTAAGCCACATCGGGGATCGTTTTTCATGTACATTAAGGGCTTGCATACGCAGAAAAATGGTTGTTGATTCCAGCTTATAATGTTCGGTTGAAAATACGATCCAGATGGGCAGTCAACTAAAACTTTTGTCAAGAAAGAGGCAAATTGCAGTGTACTTTTTCTGGCTTTCAAGCAAGGTGAGTTCAGCCAAATGAAATCAGACCCAGCAAATTTTGTAAGAAAGGGGAACAAAAAATAAGTATGTACGTGAAAATCAAGTATAGATATTGATATCTAAAATTCAAAGAAAAAAATATAAAAAAAACTGGATGGATGGCTCTGCGCAGGTTTCATGCAGTGTGCACTGACTGGTTGCAAAAGACAAAATATGACAATAATGAATGACAATGTTTTCAATAAAAGATACACATATGATAACTGCCATTTGCCCCACCGTAGGACGATCGAATAGGCAACTATACTTTGCTTTTATATACCTTATTATAGTTAATTATTTGGATCAGTTTGGCCATAATAGCCATGTCATTATCATATCCACTATGCAAACACTGCAAAAGAAAGTTTACAAAACACCAATTTACTTTGAAAATGTTAACTTTGTTATAAAGCCAAAAACCATTAGAATGAAAAATTGAAATTGCAAAATGTGCGTAATAATAATTAATACATTGGTAACATTCTACTGCAGAGTGCAGCAACGGTGTAGTATTCATAGCAATATCGTTAACACCGGCTCAAATTATAATACACTTACCTATGATGATATAATTTAAATCTTGATTTAGAACTACAACGAAATATTTTTCGAAGAAAATTGCATGAAAATTCTTTTCTCCAAAAATAAAATTTGGCACGTGCGCACGCTATGTACCTGTATCTTCCGGGAAGTTCACAGCCTTCGCTGCTTTCAGTTTAATAATTAAGATGAAAGGTGCATGATTTGTTGCTAAATAAAATTAAAATCAGTATCTGTTTCTGTGTTGTCAGCATTATTAGAATTATAACTTGGCTGAAAGGCTCGTCGAAACTATTTTTGTTTAAAAACTCGTAGCAGTAAAGCATAGAGCACTTAGAAAGCTAAATCAATTTTGTTATTTTAAAAGTTCAGATTCGGTCCTTTTGGCAATATTTAGCTAGGGGGGAGGATTTTGTTGACAATATTTTAAACTTATATCACTAAACAACAAATGCTGGTGGATGCAGTGTAAAACAGACCGTTATCATCATTCGTTTATAAGATGCAATAATCGAACAACTTCCTTAAATAGATGTTTTCTGCTTTCATACTTTACAAGCGGAACAGAAGCAAAAAGAGCTAAAAGGTACAGGTAAAACACTACCACAATATTGTCATCAACAAAAAAGCTTTTGCTTACGGTAAGCCTCCCATCCTCAACCTCAGAGCTCAACCTTTGCCACTTGCAAAGTATTATTCCAACTGGCAATTCTGTACTTCTAGTTTCCACAAATGGTAAATTCCAGAATGGATCAAGCAGGAAACGCCTTTTTCCAACGTTTATAGTGGTAGTTTTAGG
>LJIJ01003229.1:0-20415 GCA_001718145.1 Orchesella cincta | reverse complement strand
CTTCTGGTTCTCCTGGTTTTGATGTGATGATGATGATGTCAACTGAGTTTTTGACCCTGCCTCCACCTCCAAGCCTAGCGTCCTGAACAATTTTGTTATTGTGGCATCCATGACGCTGATGGGGGTCGGTTTCTTCAGTCCTACCTTCGTCACGTTGTCCAACAGCGGCTATCCAATCCAAGGTGAGGGTTGGAGAAGCTGATAATCCGATTTTGTTTATTTGCCCTGGAAAAATGTGTTGCATCTTTCAACCACACGTTATCTTCAGTTTGTTCATGGAAGCTAGCTTCAGCTTTTTGCAAAATATGCTCGCAATGAATTCCTTCATCAACTTAATAAACTAGCTACATACTTCATTGTGTTGGTGCAGATGCGACAAATAGCACTAAGAAAAGATCCAATAGTTGAAGAAAATCAGCGACATTTAAGGCTAGCCATATCCAAACGGTGAACGTTTTACTTTGAAAATTCTCGTAAGGTTTCAACTTTTCGAAAAAGTAATGCATTCTCATAAAATTGTACGGGATACATTTATGGGGTTGGGTTTATCGGACGTTGTCAGCAAAACAATCGCTGTTCCTTCCTATTCCAAAACTGTAAATTCTTGCCTGTGAAATAGCTAAAGTATCTAAGAGTTGCTTTGTTGTCAACAAGTCATAAAATACACACAATAAATTCCTGTGTATCTTCAATTTTTAACTCGGGGCAAGTTGACATTATTCAGTTTTGATCAGTAGTTTGTTTACTTACAATGCTTAAAATTTAGTAACTAATTGACATTTTACCATCTCTGATCGCACCCTCGTTAACTCTTTTTGTTGTAATTTTTCATTAAAACACAATGACAAATACACACACAGAACAATGAGAAGAAAAAACTAAATGGGGACATTATAGTTAAGTGGTTGCTTGTTAAAATGCTTACAAACTTACACCTATAAATAACAATGATCAGGAAGTCATAATGCTTGACATAGGTTGATTTTTTTTTCGGCATTTGCACAATGGCTTGAGCTTCAGTTTTTTCATCTGAATGGATGAAAGCAGCCAAAAAGTTACAAAATGACTATATTATTGCATTTCTTTCGTATATCATAGGTACAAGACTATCTATGTTCCTTTGATAACAAACTTTTTTATATTAATCAGTGATGTCTGTGGTAATTCGTAATTCAGGACCAGATGCATACCCCGAATATCTGTAAATATACTTAAATCAAATCACTTTTTAATTATTCTACCAAAATACACACGTTCGTTTTATTACGTTACTGACTCAATCCACGTGCTGCAACAGAAGTGGCGATCAAAATGGCAGTTTTTCCCTCATCAAAACCCCTCAGCGCCTGGGTCCTCTCTGGTTGAGTGAGCTCACTGTGAATACGTCCAGCCTTAAAACCCTCTCAGAAGCCGAATGTCCGCCACGTAATTGACTTTCTCAATTTCGTTACAAAACACTAAAACTTTCTTGTCCTCATCCTCCATATTTTGCACAATTTGACAAGTTTCATCCGTTATTCCGTCGGGAAACACAGACGATTTCTCTGCACAGGTCTGGAGATGCTCCACCAAAGATCCCAGTCACGACGAAAATATAATCTGGTTTCAGTTGCCTTTTAGCAAAGTATTGGATCTGATTTGGAAACGTTGCGCTGAACAAACCACTGAATCCAATGATTGACCTCCAACACGCAAGACTTTGGATAGGGCATCCCCTCCCGAACATGTTGCTTATCTGCATAGCAAGTTCATGAGTTGGGGTCAAGATTAAAGCTAATGGACGAGTCACAGCTTTCTTTTGGTTCTCTGGTCTTGATGATGATGATGGCGACGGAGTTTTTTGACCTTGCTCCACCGCCAAGCTAGCGTCTTGAACAATCTTGATGTGTGGCATCCATGACGCTGAATGGGGGGTCGGTTTTTTCAGTCCTGCCTTCGTCACGTTGTCCCACAGCCGGCTATCCAATCCAAGGTGACGATCGGCGAAGCTGGTTAGTTTAAAAATTATATGCGTTTCAGTACTGTTGGGATTCCAATTCTAGTTTTTCAGATTGAAGTTCGTTTTTGGTTTGATGATGTAATCGCAAACAAGACATCCGTTCTTTTTCTCATTCATGCGGTTTTAAAGTACTGTCTATCTTTCCACTAGGAATAAGTTTCATTCATGTTGGAATCCTTGATATATTAAAGAACATTAATATTTATTTTTACTGAAAACTGATTTAACTTTTTCATTCTCAACCCAACAACGAATTACTACTGTAATTGGCGACGTACAAAGGTTGCAAATATCAAAGCAATTTAAGATTTGAAATGTTAATCAGAGAACCTCCGGCACAGCTTCTTGACTCTTTCCTCGAGTCTTTTAGAAAATCCTGGAAGGTGCTGCGTTGGGTGAAAGTTGGCTCCATAGCTAAAGGGCTTTTCTTTTTGTTGTTGGTTTCCCCGAACTTTTAACTTCCTTTCAACTGTCCACACTTGTGTCCATCCAAATTGAACTTCCTTTAAAAGATCGCCCACATATATAACATCCAAATCTCTCCCTAGCAATGGTGAACTGCGATGACATGACGAGCGAGGTGATCCTCTCTTTCAAGAATCTTCCGACATCCATCCTCTCGCACTGAAAGATTGGCGGGCACTTTGGGGCAATTGCTTTCACTTTGTGGTAGATTTTGCGATTTCGTTCGTTTTCCTTTGTCAAAAAGCACTTGTGGTAAATGGAGTAGGAAAACGCTTTTCCGTGCGTGCCGGCGCACATGAGCTTCTAACAAATTATTCTGCCTGCAACTTCACTAAATAAATGGCACATTCAAATATCTTTTTACGGCTGCGTCTTCTCCGAATGTTGTTGTCTCCCTTTTCGTTGGAACTGGATGAAAGCTTTTGGAGTTTTATAATTCTCATTTTCTTGATGATCACGTTTTGTTCTTGGCTGTTCATTGGCCTGAAAGCATAAAAACAAATCAGGTAATGAAGGAAATTCTCCTTTACCTTATTACAAATTGGATGAGGAGAGAAACCCTTGACAATAAAAGTTTAGACTATTTACTGCCAGCACTAACTACGATTAGACAAGAATTCACTATACAATTCCTGCCTGAAGCAACCGTCGAGTTTCCTACAGTTCAGAAATTGCCCTGTCTGTATGATATAATAAATTATAATGTAATAAGTGTACAATGACAGACGACACAAAATGTAATATTCAGATGATAATTGGATACTCAAAATGCTTAATTTGTAAGCAAGAGGTAGTGGTGAAAACGCGATGATGATCGACGTTGGTGAACTTGTTCTTAAAAATATGTCATTAATTTTCAGTAATCATTCTTGTTTTTGAATGCACGAGGAGTTTACAGCTTCACTGACATTCATTCACAGTCGAAAACTATCAAATTTGTAGCAGCATGCAAATGAATATGCAACTTGAAATGCTTTGCATATTTTGGGGATAGGAAATGATAATGTGGGAGAGATAGGCTTAAGCAGATTTTCATTTATTTTCTCTTGTCATTGCCAGCAGTTGTACGATTTAGTTTTGTCACAGCGTGTGTCCGTCTTGAAGCTATTTAGTTCTTTTTAAAGTACGTAAATGTAGACAAAAGTGTTTCCAGTGCATTCAATACAATTGGTAGTCATTTGATTTAATTCAATGAAAATTGAAATTAAACTAAATAAAATTGGCAATCATATTTAGTGATGAACATAAATATGGTAAATAATGTTATAGTACTATGAAACATTTTATTGCCATCAAAAAAATTCAATTTACATTCCTCCGTTTTACGTAGTTTTTTCCGTTTAACTATTTCTAAGTACATTAAACAAACCGTTGCATGCAACAGCTTTTATTCGACAGCAATTTGACAAGACAATTTAGTGTTGGTTCAATTCTCGCAAACAATATTTAACCACAATTGTGATTTAGGCGAGGGCTTTTTCCAAAGCTGTTTTCATGATGGCAGACAACTGCTCCACGGTTCCTTGCTGTTCCATGTCAGTAATAGCCCAATTTTTCCCATTTCGGACTGCAGTTTATTGTTAAACTCAATGCTCATCAAGGAGTCTAAGCCATTCTCGAAAATCGAACCGATTCTCCCACCTCTTGAAAAGTTGACACCGAGTAAGTTACACAGCGTATTTTGACCCATTTTTAATCACTTGCAACTTCTGCTCCTCATCACCACCCGCTTTTTTGAAGGCTTCTGGAGACTCACTTTCGTTTCCTCAGCTTCCCTTCCATTTTTGACCCCAACTTGCAGAGGAATAGTCTCCAGAAAGGTTTTTCTCATATGCTGGAAATATCCCACATATTTTTGAAGGCGTAATAAAGCCGCTCCCCACGAAGCTCTGTTTCTCCAATACAAATCTCTCCAAAGCCGCAATTCCTTGAGGTATTGTGAAAGGGGTGGCCATTTCTAATTCCAGGTTTTCAGCAAGACCAGCATCCCAATGACCCCAGCTAATGGACATTTCCCGGAAGCCCATTTGCGACTCTGCTTTCCATCAAAGGCCTCCGTGTAAAAACAGCCTGAGGTGTGGTTAGACTGGCCAGGATTTCAATATAACGCACGTCACTGACGAATGAACGACAAATAATTCCAACGGTATTTGGCCTGTGATCAAGTGCAGATTGTTAGGAACCCTTCACCTTCGGTTGAGGGAGTACTCAAAACTAGCCCAGTCTTGGTCCACAACCATGTCATCTGAGAGCACACCAGCGCAATGATGAATCCCTCGGAGAGGAGGCAAATTGGAGTCACTCTGAGTATCCTCAATAACTCTGACCATCTGGTCGTAATCAGCGACGTCGCTTTCCATGCTTATTATTTTCACCCCAGCTTTTGAATCATCCCACAGCTTTTTGACTTGGTGGGCTTCGTCCCAACAAGACAAGACATTTTGCTCCCTTGGCAACCATCCATTCTGCGATAGCTAAACCAATTGCACCCTTTCCTCCAGTTATTAGGTAGCTACTTCGCTCATTAAACAGCTGCTCTTTACGTGTTTCAGCTCTGGATCAAATGTGGTATTTCTACAACAACTTTCCAAATCTGCTTCGCCTTCTGAAGGAACTGCGAGCGCAGAAACTATTCTGGACGCCTGTAAATCTCGTGAAAGCCCGGAGAGCTACGGAACAGCAACAACAACCATGTCCAGTTCTTTCCTTAGCATCTTGTGCATCTCACATGACATAACCTTAGGCGAGAGCAGAGTCAGATACCGCGTATAAATATTGAGCCTCATATAAATACACCCATGTTTGGAATGGGAAAAGTACAGCCAAAAACATAAATTGAGAACATTTTATTAGTACTACATTTTTATTAATTCGGGGGGAAGTCGTCGGGGGGGGAATAGTATATGGGGGGAAACTGTTCGAGGGAAAAAATACTTGAGGGAAAAACGCCTCGAGGGGAAAAATGGTTTGCGGGAAAAGTGGCTTGGAGAAAAAATGACCTTCGGGGAAAAGGTGGTTCGGGGAAACAGCCTAGACCCCATATTTCTGGCAAACATATGCCGAAATATCAAAAGAAATTTAAAAGCTGATTTCCAGTAAAGTGAATGAATTGAGGATTGAAGTTTGAGTTTTAGGGCAGAAACTTTCATAAATGTTGAGAAATGGAAGTTGAAAATGGAATAGTCGTGTTTCGAATTTTCACGCACAAATTTACATGTAATTTTCTAGCATCTCAAAAAATGCAGGAAAAACCACTCTGATTACAGAAATATTTTGAGAAACAATATTTGAAATTATCATTATAATGTTATGGTTCTTGAAATATGAGTCTTTCATTCAGATTCATTTGTTTCACTTTCTTTTTTTCTCGACAGTTCGAAAGTTTTGAATCGGCCCACATTGTAAGTTTTGGTTTACTCTTTTTTACAGGAGGAAAATAGACAAAATTAACACACAGGAGTCGACGTCTATTCAAGCTCCAATGGCATCTAACTCTAACTTGTCACGTTCTGGACACTTCCACGGGGAAGCCAGCGGTTGGAATACCAGTAACTCTATCAAAAATTTGAGAATGACGAGTGGCGATGAATCTCAATAAAGTGGCATTCCAGGACACTGTTTTCATTTTTTTTTCAAGACCAAAAAATTACCTTTTAATAATATTTACCGAATCGTTTTATATTCAGGCCTAACCGACTCCGATGGACGGGTTGGAAATCTTTATATCATCCGAAGAGTTTACACCTTCAAGATACAAGCTCACATTCGACACACTAGCTTATTACGAAGGCAAGAGGAGAAAAACTTTTATCCCTACATCGATGTAGTTTTGAAATTGAGAGGCCAGAGGAACATTATCATGTTCCAATTTTGCTAAGTGCATATGGCTACCCAACTTACAGAGGTAGCTACTGTAGACTCGTAGAGTCAACGCTTTTGTTACATTCGTATTAAAAAAAACTATCAATGAAAAAATAGAAATAGGATTAGCTACGAATAAATGTATTTAGCTGCTGCCAAAAGATCAATTTGAATAATAGTATCGTCTCGAATAACCCCATGGTTGCATGAAATCTCCTGATGACGCAATTCATTAATCACGCGTTAATTTTTTATCTTTAGTTTTCAAAACGTTCCTAAATGTTATAAATCCCTTGTTGTACAATTTTTTACTAAGCATTAAAATTCTACGTATCATTAAATCATTGCGGATTAATCGCCTTGAGTGGGAGCAACTAAATTAGCAATTAGTGAAATAAAGCAATATGAATATCTATAATCTAATCCACAACAAAGTTTGTAACAAGTTTTCAAAACACAACTTCGAAAAGGATGTGAAGCTCAGCAACGAAATCAGAAAGGAGAAAAAGAAAGCAACAGTGGAACTCCAGATTCCGGTCGTTTCCGAGGTCATAAACCAAGTGGAGAGCCCGAGTATACTGGCGAGGAAAGGGCCTTTTGCAAACTTGTGCAACAAGTCTTGGAAGAAGAGGAAAAGGACAGTGTTCTAAATCTACCTTCACAACCACGACAGGAAGCACAGTAGGAGTCCGATTCGAGGGAAAGTGTCTAACTCGCCCTTTGAACGAATGTGAAAAGTCGGTGCGAATTGACCTGTGGGCAGAAATGGAAGGAAGAGATGGGGACAAAGTGGCGACCTTTAATTATACCAATGATAATTAGATATACCAAGATACACCAATGTCAATTACTGATGAAGATGAAGTAGCCTTTGTTGGCAAGTTGGTAGTGTTGGCTCCTTCAATGCAAAGTTTGAGGAAGGAATCAGCTACACTGGAAAGATGTGCATATCTCTGCATGTTGACACAAACCCATTGAAGTCATGAAATTCAGATGAAAGTCAGTCATTCCTACAAAAGTGCTTCTCCCAGAAGGAGTGGAGTGTGATTTCGAACTCATCTCAGAAAATGGAGCTCGCGCATTCCATGCACACGCTCGTTTCTTATCAAGGAATAGCAGAGTGTTGGCCCGAATGTTTGAGACCGAATGGAAGGATTCACAGGAGAAAGCTTGCAACATGAAACGTTTCTGAAGACGGGCTGAATGCACTCCTCAAGTTCATAATTATAATGCGTAGTATCTGTGTGACATTCCTTTCTGGAGAAGGCGTGAGGAAAATACTGATTAAACAATCGGTTTCATGGTACACCACTGAAATGGCATTGAAGCAACATCGTTTCTCGCTGAGTGTGGATGGGTATCGTGATTTGAAGTGGAAAGCTGTGAAGGTTATCGAGACGTAAGGAATGAATACATTAAAGATTTGCGATAGATATCACTCGGACTACTTAATAATTTGGTTTGCTTGTTTTTAGAAAAACTGGAGAGGTAATCAAATCAAATGAGGTTAGCGCTCTAGGTAATGAAGACAGTGGTGCTGAAGCCAAAGGTGTAAAATTCATTCATCAAGAACATTTCAATAAATCATTGAATTCAGTCAATAATTTCAGTTTAGCCACGCTGCGCTAATTTGCATACCAGAAGCCTTCTGTCAGAAGGGCAACAAAGACATTCCGACTTTCACTTTTTCTGAGTTTCTTCGGCGTAGATTTTTCATTACAAGTCGTGCATATTTAGCTTCTTGGCAGCTCCATTTTATTGAGGTTTAGATAAACGGAGGCAGTTGGTACTGCTGACTCTTTGTTTGGTAAGGAGTTGTTGATTGTTTGTTTTTTTCATTTAATTAAAAGGTCGAGATCAGTTAGCAAACATTGGAGGTGGGACGACATTGGAGGTGACACATTGAACGTGTTAAAACCTGCGGACGTGAAGGAAGATAAATGGAAGGCACAACTAATTGCGGACTCCACAGAGGCAACTCTGTCATGGGTTCAGTCGACTTAGGGAATGACCTCTACCTTTCCAGTTCCGAATCGGAGGAGGATGTTAATAATAATTGCGACATTGGTGGAGGTAGCTCTCATTCCAGTAGTACTGAAGTGGCCAAGGAATTCGTTGACTTGGAAGATGACCTCTTCAAGAGGTATGAGTGTATATATTGGAGTCGATCGCCGCCGCCCTGAGCTGTGGCATCTGAAAGTGAAACCGGATTTCGTCTTGGCTTACCAAATTTGAAGCCAGAGCAGGAGGAAGAAGTGATGAAAGCCTATGACGAGTTGGATGCTATTTTGAAGCCTACTCAAAGTGGAGAGGAAGCGGATGAGGTTAAAATGGGGAAAGAGGGACCAGCCAAGCTATGGTACGACATGTTGAACGAGATTGGAGACTTGAAAAGTGATGTTGAGTGGGATTGTAACAGCCTTCCTATTATTATATAGACAAGTGCGCACTTCTCAATCAAAATGTAGTTTTAATTATTTTATTTTATAACTTCAATACAATTTAAACCACTCAATAAACAACGTAAAATGTAATTAAAACAAATGTTATTCAATGTAATTCAATCAAATGTTATTCAATGTAATTCAAACAAATGTTATTCAATGTAATTCAAACAAATGTTATTCAATGTAATTCAATCAACTCGAGACACAATTCCCGAACAATCTTGGCATTCTTAACAATATCAGAATACTGCTCATTTAACTCCTATGATGATTACACTTGCTGTTTGACGGCGACAAAGGGAAGTGGAGCTTCAAATTTAGGAACAGGGGACATCCTCTGTTAGTCTTCATGCGACCTTTCGCTCCGCACCTGCTACACGTCACATTGATTCCTGGTATAAACTTAATCTTCCTACGAGATGGTCGAGCCGCAGTCGAAACTGGAGGTGCTTTTTTATTTATTTTCACCACCAGTTTTTGCTTCTTTTTCCCTTTTTATCCACCAGTTTTTGCTTCGTTTCCCTATTTTCCTCCACCAGTTTTGGCTTCATTTCCCTTCGTTTAATCATTAAATTGGGGACTCCAATCTCGTCCATCATGTCATACCACAGCTTGGCTGGTCCCTCATTTTCCCTTTCGTCATTTTTCAACCCCCATTTCACTTTCATTATGCTTCAAAATAAAGTCCAGCTCATTGTAAGCTTCCATCACTCTTTCCTCCAGCTCTTTGTTCAATTTGGGTAAAGGGGGAGTAGCTCCAGCCTCCAACTCCACGAGCTGTTTTCACTTTCAGCTGCTGTAGGTGTTGAAGATGCCACTCTGCCACTTTCTTCCGATTCCCTCCTGGTTGAAGTTAAAAGCGGTTTCCTGACGGATGGTATCTGGATTTAGAACGGTTAAAAAGCTGGTAAATCGTAGCCTTTTACCGGGCTTGAACTCTGGGAAAGATGGCTGATTGAAACGAGTTCGGAAGGGAGTTGTGCTCAACAACCTTGGAGGTGTAAACGGTGGCGGTGGCAGGATTGAGGGCGCTTGGCCAGTTGCCAATTCTTTTGAAGTATTCTGCTCCGCGTTTCCATCTGGGTCGTAGTCTTCATCATAATCAGGGCCTATCCTACCGTGTGGCAAGGCGTCGCCATGACTGACCGCCCGTACCACAGACAGGTGAAAAATAGCCGTACCACGGCGGAAAAGGAAACAAACTTATGGATTTTCAATGAAATCTGTCTACAATTCAAATTCAAGTAAAATATTCGCGTCCGGTACGGCCTGTTAGATTGTAAAAAATTGTCTAATAAAAGAATAGTTATGCTTCATTTGACTCTTTATTTACGTTTTGTCAAATTCCTGAAAAAAATTCTCAAAATTTGGCTTGGTAAAGTCGTTATTTTTTATTTTAAATTGCTTTCATATTTACAAATTATCTCTCCTGAAGACTTACGCAATGAAAAAGGCCGGACGTGCCTTTTGACGTGCTCGGGGATGAATGGCCTCTGAACATAATGTGGTCACACGCAGCCGCAATACTTCTCACTTCCTCTGGTGACCGCGGTTTGTCACAAATCTCGTCCATGTTATTACTATCATCATCCTCCTCCGACTCGGAAGTTGACAGGTACAGGTCATCCGTCAAGTTAACGGATTCCTCGGTCACATCACTATTACTGGATGACAGTTGCCTCCGTCGAGTTGAGTAGACGCGCTGAGGTCTTTTTGTGGCGTTAGTGGCTTCCGGAAGCAAGGGGAGTAGCTGGATTTTGGCGTAAAATTGTTAACAGGTTTCGAAAAGCTCCTTGCGCTCTAATGTATTGGAAATAGGTTTGAACTTTTGCACCCGAAACGACTTTGAAAGGCGTCGAGTCTGAAGGCGAGGCTTTCGATCTTGGTCGTCGGGTCCATCATAATGTTTGTGGTCGTACAACGCCTCTTTCACCGGTTCGGAACCAAGACCTTCATCGTTATCGTTGGCATCAGAAATGCCCCACCAGTTTTCTGTGTTCCCACCAAATCAGTAGTATCACTCAACGGAGAGTTCCCATCGCCAGTTGCTCCTTCACCGCCGCAGAAGTTGTCATCATCACTCACCTCTCCACTGAAACTACTGGCACCACTCAAAGAACCACCAGTGTTCGATAACTGCTCCCCCCGACCTTTAAATAAAATGCAATTAACAATCAATCATAAATTGCAAGTTAACAATCAGATCATGTTTGTAACCATTCATTAAAATCGCTGACCAAACCGAGAACTCTCCGTTTTCAGTATCCCAAACATATTGGCTAATTTCCTGGAGCTCCACGACTCTTCTATGAGCTTCACTGACCTGCAGCTTCTATCAGACTCAGTTATCTATTGATTTGCCAAGCAATTCCAATATTTCAATCCATTAATTATTCGCTCTGTTCTGTTTATGCCTTTGTGAGAATGGTCTGAAAGAACCAGAAAAACTAAAAGCACGGTGCATTTTTCTTTTCGCTCGTTAAAATTTGCCGCCATGATAAAAACTTGATGATTTTCTCGCTGATGCATTTGAAACGTCGTGAAATCCGTAGAAGAATGAACTAAATGCAGTTTACAAGATGCTAAACAAGTTTTGTAATTTTACAACTGACCACGTTAATTAGAATAGTAATCATGTTTTTATTACGATTAGATTAATGTAAACCATCAACATGGAGCAAATGTAATACTTACTAATACATAAAATATTACAATGTGAATAATGTTATTAATCAGTCTTTCGGTCGCCAGTAAGACAACGGTGCTAATGTCACCTACCTAGACGTAACCTACTCTCACCTACCATGTCACCTACCTTGTACGTCACCTACCAACTTTAAATTATTTAAATAACCAATTATAACCAAACCAATACATTTAAACACATTTGATCTTAATGGTTTGGTTATAATTGGTTATTTAAATAATTTAAAGTTGGTTGGTGACATGGTAGGTGAGAGTATGTTACGTCTAGGTAGGTGACATTAGCACCGTTGTCTAACTGCGACCCAATCTTCTCCTCTGTCTTGGCATCCTCATAGTCGTTCTCAAAAGCCACCTCGTTGTATTTCAGGATCATAAACCTGGAACGAAATCCTTGTCAATATTCGAAAATATGCTTTTTAAAGAGCTGGTAAAGTTAAATAGATACATATTCGAACTTAAAGAATTTGGAGCAAGTCTTTTTGAGGCGTTCCACCATCTCGGAGACATATTAGTAGAGCGGGCAACGTGTACACCTAGTTGAGCTGCAAAAAAAACTATTATTAAACCAGCTAACGACTTGATAACTCATTGATAGATAACGTACTGAACAGCCGCATCAGGTATGCAGCCCGTAGTAGTCTGTCAACTGCATCTTGACATTATCCGCCTGCTTTTTGATTTCCGCACGAATCTGCAAATTAACAGGATCATTAGATTTATAATTTAAAAAATCCACATCTTATTAAAATATAATGAGAATTACCTTCTCAAACTGTTCTCGCTCCTCCCGATTGTACAGAAGGTCAGAGCGACAAAGAGATACAAACCAGGCCGAAGACCTTCACACAAGTCAAAAGCCACTTGTCCGTCTCTGTCCCTGTTCTTCCCTTCCAGAAACTTAGCAAAAATCTGCTCAATAGTCAGACGAGCTGGCAAAATTGCAACCTAATAATTCAAACGCCGAATTAAGTAACAATTTATCAAATTGTTAAAGTTAAAATCCTTCCTAAAGCTCACCTTTTTGTTGCCACCAACACGCTGACAATCAATGACGAGAAAGTAAAAACCTCTGGAATGGTTATCTTAATCTCCTGCTTTGTGTTGAAGCGGCGTTGCTGATAAAAATTTATAATTTGATGTCCCATTCAAAACTGATGCATGGAAAACTATCAACAAGAAACCGACTTACAGATTCGTATGAAGGTACCAACTTCTTCGCAGGTGTTCACACCATCGCTTTCCATGCATCAGTTTGAATGGGACATCAAAATTATAAATTTTTATCAGCAACGCCGCTTCAACACAAAGCAGGAGATTAAGATAACCATTCCAGAGCGTTTTTTTCACTTTCTCGTCATTGATTGTCAGCGTGTTGGTGGCAACAAAAAGGTGAGCTTTTAGGAAGGATTTTAACTTTAACAATTTGATTAAATTGTTACTTAATTCGGCTTTTGAATTATTAGGTTGCAATTTTGCCAGCTCGTCAAGACTATTGAGCAGATTTTGCTAAGTTTCTGGAAGGGAAGAAACAGGGCACGCAGAGACGCGACAAGTGGCTTTTGACTTGTGTGAAGGTCTTCGCGCCCTGGTTTGTATCTCTTTGTCGCTCTGACCTTCTGTACAATCGGGAGGAGCGAGAACAGTTTGAGAAGGTAATTCTCATTATATTTTAATAAGATGTGGGATTTTTTAAATTATAAATCTAAATGATCCTGTTAATTTGCAGATTCGTGCGGAAATCAAAAAGCAGGCGGATAATGTCAAGATGCAGTTGACAGACTACTACGGGGCTGCATACCTGATGCGGCTGCTTTCAGTACGTTATCTATCAATGAGTTATCAAGTCGTTAGCTGGTTTAATAATAGTTTTTTTGCAGCTCAACTAGGTGTACACGTTGCCCGCTCTACTAATATGTCTCCGGAGATGGTGTGGAACGCCTCAAAAGACTTGCTCCAAATTCTTTAAGTTCGAATATGTATCTATTTAACTTTACCCAGCTCCTTTTAAAAAGCATATTTTCGAATATTGACAAGGATTTCGTTCCAGGTTTTATGATCCTGAAATACAACGCGGTGGCTTTGAGAACGACTATGAGGATGCCAAGACAGAGGAGAGATTGGGTCGCAGTTAGGACAACGGTGCTAAATTGTCACCTACCTAGACGTAACATACTCTCACCTACCATGTCACCAACCAACTTTAAATTATTTAAATAACCAATTATAACCAAACCATTAAGATTCAAATGTGTTTAAATGTATTGCGTTTGGTATATAATTGGTTATTTAAATAATTTTAAAAGTTGGTAGCGTGACGTACAAGGTAGGCTGACATGGTTAGGTGAGAGTAGGTTACGTCTAGGTAGGTGACATTAGCACCGTTGTCTTACTGCGACCGAAGACTGATTAATAACATTATTCACATTGTAATATTTATTGTATAGTAAGTATTACATTTGCTCCATGTTGATGGTTTACATTAATCTAATCGTAATAAAAACATGATTACTATTCTACATTAACGTGCGTCAGTTGTAAAATTACCAAAACTTGTTTAGCATCTTGTAAACTGCATTTAGTTCATTCTTCTACGGATTTCACGACGTTTCAAATGCATCAGCGAGAAAATCATCAAGTTTTTATCATGGCGGCAAATTTTTAACGAGCCGGAAAGAAAAATGCACCGTGCTTTTAGTTTTTCTGGTTCTTTCAGACCATTCTCACAAAGGCATAAACAGAACAGAGCGAATAATTAATGGATTGAAATATTGAATTGCTGGGCAAATCAATAGATAACTGAGTCTGATAGAAGCTGCAGGTCAGTGAAGCTCATAGAAGAGTCGAGGAGCTCCAGGAAATTAGCCAATATGTTTGGGATAGTGAAAACGGAGAGTTCTCGGTTTGGTCAGCGATTTTAATGAATGGTTAAAACATGATTCTGATTTGTTAACTTGCAATTTATGATTGATTGTTAATTGCATTTTATTTAAAGGTCGGGGGGAGCAGTTATCAACACTGGGGTTCTTTGAGTGGTGCCAGTAGTTTCAGTGGAGAGGTGAGTGATGATGACAACTTCTGCGGCGGTGAAGGAGCAACTGGCGAAGGGAACTCTCCGCTTGAGCGATACTACTGATTTGGTGGGGAACACAGAAACTGTGTGGGCATTTCTGATGCCAACGATAACGATGAAGGTCTTGGTTCCGAACCAGTGAAAGAGGCGTTGTACGACCAAAAATTTATGATGGACCCGACGACCAAGATCGAAAGCTCGCCTTCAGACTCGACGCCTTTCAAAGATCGTTTCGGGTGCAAAAGTTCAAACCCTATTTCCAATACATAGAGCGCAAGGAGCTTTTCGAAACCTGTTAACAATTTTACGCCAAAAATCCAGCCTACTCCCCTTGCTTCCGGAAGCCACTACACGCCACAAAAAGACCTCAGCGCGTCTACTCAACTCGACGGAGCAACTGTCATTCCAGTAATAGTGATGTGACCGAAGGAATCCGTTAACTTGACGGATGACCTGTACCTGTCAACTTCCGAGTCGGAGGAGGATGATGATAGTAATAACATGGACGAGATTTGCTGACAAACCGCGGTCACCAGAGGAAGTGAGAAGTATTGCGGCTGCGTGTGACCACAATTATGTTCAGAGGCCCATTTCATCCCGAGCACGTCAAAAAGGCACGTCCGGCCTTTTTCATTGCGTAAGTCTTCAGGAGAGATAATTTTGTAAAATATGAAAGCAATTTAAAATAAACAAATAACGACTTTACCAAGCCAAATTTTGATTTTTTAAACAAAATTTTACAAAACGTAAATAAAAAGTCAAATAAAGCATAACTATTCTTTTATTAGACAATTTTTACAATCTAACAGGCCGTACCGGACGCGAATATTTTACTTGAATTTGAATTGTAGACAGATTTCATTGAAAATCCATAAGTTTGTTTCCTTTTCCGCCGTGGTACGGCCTATTTTTCACCTGTCTGTGGTACGGCCGGTCAGTCATGCGACGCCTTGCCACACGGTAGGATAGGCCCTGATTATGATGAAGACTACGACCCAGATGGAAACGCGGAGCAGAATACTTCAAAAGAATTGGCAACTGGCCAAGCGCCCTCAATCCTGCCCACCGCCACCGTTTTACACCTCCAAGGTTGTTGAGCACAACTCCTTCCGAACTCGTTTCCAATCAAGCCATCTTTCCAGAGTTCAAGCCCGGTAAAAGGCTACGATTTACCAAGCTTTTTAACCGTTCTAAATCCAGATACCATCCCGTCAGGAAACCGCTTTTAACTTCAACCAGGAGGGAATCGGAAGAAAGTGGCAGAGTGGCATCTTCAACACCTACAGCAGCTGAAAGTGAAAACAGCTCGTGGAGTTTGGAGCTGGAGCTACTCCCCCTTTACCCAAATTGAACAAAGAGCTGGAGGAAGAAGTGATGGAAGCTTACAATGAGCTGGACTTTATTTTGAAGCATAATGAAAGTGAAATGGGGGTTGAAAATGACGAAAGGGAAAATGAGGGACCAGCCAAGCTGTGGTATGACATGATGGACGAGATTGGAGTCCCCAATTTAATGATTAAAC
Organism: Orchesella cincta; assembly: GCA_001718145.1. Taxonomy (NCBI): domain Eukaryota; kingdom Metazoa; phylum Arthropoda; class Collembola; order Entomobryomorpha; family Orchesellidae; genus Orchesella; species Orchesella cincta. Next base: position 4,345 of record LJIJ01003229.1, on the reverse strand, counting down.
GAAGGGAAATGAAGCCAAAACTGGTGGAGGAAAATAGGGAAACGAAGCAAAAACTGGTGGATAAAAAAAGGGAAAAGAAGCAAAAACTGGTGGTGAAAAATAAAGTAAAAGCACCTCCAGTTTCGACTGCGGCTCGACCATCTCGTAGGAAGATTAAGTTTATACCAGGAATCAATGTGACGTGTAGCAGGTGCGGAGCGAAAGGTCGCATGAAGACTAACAGAGGATGTCCCCTGTTCCCTAAATTTGAAGCTCCACTTCCCTTTGTCGCCGTCAAACAGCAAGTGTAATCATCATAGGAGTTAAATGAGCGTATTCTGATATTGTTAAGAATGCCAAGATTGTTCGGGAATTGTGTCTCGATTGTTCAGTTGATTGAATTACATTGATTTTGAATTACATTTGTTTTAATTACATTTTACGTTGTTTATTGAGTGGTTTAAATTGTATTGAAGTTAAAATAAAAATAATTAAAAGTACATTTTGATTCAGAAGTGCGTACTTTCATATAATAATAGGAAGGCTGTTACAATCCCACTCAACATCACTTTTCAAGTCTCCAATCTCGTTCAACATGTCGTACCATAGCTTGGCTGGTCCTCCTTCCCCATTTTAACCTCATCCGCTTCCTCATCACTTTGAGTAGGCTTCAAAATATCATCCAACTCGTTATATGCTTTCATCACTTCTTCTTCCTGCTCTGGCTTCAATTTGGGTAAGCCAAGACGAAATCCGGTTTCATTTTCAGATGCCCACAGCTCAGGGCGGCGGCGATCGACTCCAATATATACACTCATTACCTCTTGAAGAGGTCATCTTCCAAGTCAACGAATTCCTTGGCCACTTCAGTACTACTGGAATGAGAGCTACCTCCACAATGTCGCAATTATTATTAACATCCTCCTCCGATTCGGAACTGGAAAGGTAGAGGTCATTCCCTAAGTCGACTGAACCCATGACAGAGTTGCCTCTGTGGAGTCCGCAATTAGTTGTGCCTTCCATTTATCTTCCTACCCGTCCGCAGTTTTTAACACGTTCCTCTTCACTGAAACTGATGGACCCGCCTCCGATGTTTGGTAACTGATGTCGACCTTTTAATTAAATGGAAAAACAAACAATTAATATATCCTTACCAAACAAAGAGTCAGCAGTACCAACTGCCTCCGTTTATCTCAACCTTTCAGCGACTCGCCTTCCAACAATCAGTTGTTGTTGCAAGTTACATTTGCTACAATAAAATGGAGCTGCCAAGAAGCTAAATATGCACGACTTGTAATGAAAAATCTACGCCAAGAAACTCAGAAAAAGTGAAAGGAATGTCTTGTGTTTGTCTTTGTTTCTTTTATGCAAATTAGCGCGGCTAAACTGAAATTATTCACTGAATTCAATGATTTATTGAAATGTTCTTGATGAATGAATTTTACAACCTTTGGCTTCAGCACCACTGTCTTCATTACCTAGAGCGCTAACCTCATTTGATTGATTACCTCTCCAGTTTTTCTAAAAACAAGCAAACCAAATTATTAAGTATCCGAGTGATATCTATCGCAAATCTTTAATGTATTCATTCCTTACGTCTCGATAACCTTCACAGCTTTCCACTTCAAATCACGATACCCATCCACACTCAGCGAGAAACGATGTTGCTTCAATGCCATTTCAGTGGTGTACCATGAAACCGATTGTTTAATCAGTATTTTCCTCACCGCCTTCTCCAGAAGAGGAATGTCATAATGATAAGCAGTCTCCAGTAATTCCAGGGCAATACTAGGGCTTCCCAGAGGATCATCAATACTCGCGTTATAAATAAACTTGAGGAGTGCATTCAGCCCGTCTTCAGAAATGTTCATGTTGCAAGCTTTCTCCTGTGAATCCTTCCATTCGGTCTCAAACATTCGGGCCAACACTGTGCTATTCCTTGATAAGAAACGACGGTGGCATGGAATGCGAGCTCCATTTTCTGAGATGAGTTCGAAATCACACTCCACTCCTTCTGGGAGAAGCACTTGTAGGAATGACTGACTTTCATCTGAATTTCATGACTTCAATGGGGTTTGTGTCAACATGCAGAGATATGCACATCTTTCCAGTGTAGCTGATTCCTTCCTCAAACTTGTGCATTGAAGGAGCCAACACTACCAACTTGCCAACAAAGGCTACTTCATCTTCATCAGTAATTGACATTGGTGTATCTTGGTAATATCATTGGTATAATTAAAGGTCGCCACTTTGTCCCCATCTCTTCCTTCCATTTCTGCCCACAGGTCAATTCGCACCGACTTTTCACATTCGTTCAAAAGGCGAGTTAGACACTTTCCCTCGAATCGGACCCCTACTGTGCTTCCTGTCGTGGTTGTGAAGGTAGATTTGAGAACACTGTCCTTTTCCTCTTCTTCCAAGACTTGTTGCACAAGTTTGCAAAAGGCCCTTTCCTCGCCAGTATACTCGGGCTCTCCCATTTGGTTTATGACCTCGGAAACGACCGGAATCTGGAGTTCCACTGTTGCTTTCTTTTTCTCCTTTCTGATTTCGTTGCTGAGCTTCACATCCTTTTCGGAAGTTGTGTTTTGAAAACTTGTTACAAACTTTTGGTTGTGGATTAGATTATAGATTATTAGATCATATTGCTTTATTTCACTAATTGCTAATTTAGTTGCTCTCCACTCAAGGCGATTAATCCGCAAATGATTTAATGATACGTAGAATTTTAATGCTTAGTAAAAAAATTTTACAGCAAGGGATTTATAACATTTAGGAACGTTTGAAAACTAAAGATAAAAAATTAACGTGATTAATGAATTGCGTCATCAGGAGATTTCATGCAACCATGGGTTATTCGAGACGATACTATATTCTCAAATTGATCTTTTGGCAGCAGCTAAATACATTTATTCGTAGCTAATCCTATTTCTATTTTTCATTGATAGTTTTTTTTAATACGAATGTAACAAAAGCGTTGACTCTACGAGTCTACAGTAGCTACCTCTGTAAGTTGGGTAGCCATATGCACTTAGCAAAATTGGAACATGATAATGTTCCTCTGGCCTCTCAATTTCAAAAACTACATCGATGTAGGGATAAAAAGTTTTTTCTCCTCTGCCTTCGTAATAAGCTAGTGTGTCGAATGTGAGCTTGTATCTTGAAGGTGTAAACTCTTCGGATGATATAAGATTTCCAACCCGTCCATCGGAGTCGGTTAGCCTGAATATAAAACGATTCGGTAAATATTATTAAAATGTAATTTTTATTTGGTCTTTGCAATAAGAAAAAATGAAAACAGTGTCCTGGAATGCCCACTTTATTGAGATTCATCGCCACTCGTCATTCTCAAATTTTGATAGAGTTACTGGTATTCCAACCGCTGGCTTCCCGTGGAAGTGTCCAGAACGTGACAAGTTAGAGGATTAGATGCCATTGGAGCTTGAATAGACGTCGACTCCTGTGTGTGTTAATTGTTGTCTTATTTTCCTCCTGTAGAAAAAGAGTAAAACCAAAACTTACAATGTGGGCCGATTCAAAAAACTTTCGAACTGTCGAGAAAAAAAAGAAAGTGAAACAAATGAATCTGAATGAAAGACTCATATTTCAAAACCCATAACATTATAATGATAATTTCAAATATTGTTTCTCAAAAAATATTTCTGTAATCAGAGTGGTTTTTCCTGCATTTTTTGAGATGCCTAGAAAATTACATGTAAATTTGTGCGTGACGAAATTCGAAACACGACTATTCCATTTTCAACTTCCATTTCTCAACATTTATGAAAGTTTCTGCCTAAAACTCAAACTTCAATCCTCAATTCATTCACTTTACTGGAAATCAGCTTTTAAATTTCTTTTGATATTTCGGCATATGTTTGCCAGAAATATGGGGGTCTAGGCTGTTTTCCCCCGAACCACTTTTCCCCCGAAGGTCATTTTTTCTCCAAGCCACTTTTCCCCGCAAAACCATTTTTCCCTCGAGCCGCGTTTTTCCCTCAAGTATTTTTTCCCTCGAACAGTTTCCCCCATATACTATTTCCCCCCGACGACTTTCCCCCGAATTAATAAAAATTGCCGTAGTACTAATAAAATGTTCTCAATTTATGTTTTTGGGTATTTTGCTGTACTTTTCCCATTCCAAAACATGGGGTGTATTTTATTGAGGCCTCACCATATTTATACGCGGTATCTGACTCTGCCTCTCGCCTAAGGTGTATGTCATGTGAGATGCACAAGATGCTAAGGAAAGAACTGGACATGGTTGTTGTTGCTTCCGTAGCTCTCGGCTTTCACGAGATTTACAGCGTCCAGAATAGTTTCTGCCGCTCCAGTTCCTCAGAAGGCGAAGCAGATTTGCGAAAGG
>LJIJ01003228.1:0-20415 GCA_001718145.1 Orchesella cincta | reverse complement strand
AAATATGAAAGCAAGATTTGGTTTCAACTGAAGCTTGAAAAACCTACAAAACTCATTGACATTGTGAGTTGTTTATATATACGTTGTGAGTAGCGTATTGTATGGACATTTACATCCGTATATCACAAGGGAAAGACCACAAAAAGTTGGAACAAAATCAGAACGTGTGCTTAATATTTCGCCACACACATCTTAACATGAGTCACATTTGTTGTTAGCCGTTGTTTGGCTAACGTATTCATGTTACAAACTACTGCATCATATATGCCAGCGTAATCTTTGTATTCATAATATAAACTTCATATAGGCGTATGCTGCCATGATATGATACAATTATTCAGTAAACGAATTCGGAATCAGGTATGTATGCCATGTGAAGGTCCACATGAAAGCATGTTGTCTGACATAAAAATCAAAATCAGCCGTTCGCTCTGGCTCATCCGTAAGAACGTCCTCTCCAGAATATCTTTGCCAAAATCCAACAAGGTACATATGGTTATTTCGGGAAAATAATAATTGTATGCATAATAATCACATTAAAATCTGCATCGTATATGGCATTATGAGTCACTTTTCCATATATATGGTTGGATATAACACGTTTTCATATATATTCTTTTGACGTAAAAAGTTGTACAGACTTTTTTATTCAAGATATATCAGTTCGTTGATAAGTTTTGAAATTCTAGCCAAGCATGAATCGAGTGCTATCATGATCCACAAATTTGGAAGAGTGGAGTGGACTACAAGATTTTAGAGGGCTATATATCAATGTGATAGTAGGTAGGCACATGAATTTTCAACTTATTTATTTGTACTTTGGGGAGATGAATGATTTTGATATTTCCTTCCAATGTTTTCATATTGCCAGAGCCTGAAGGTTAACTTCTGAGATGCATTATCGATTCTAAAATATGTGAGCCTGTGCTCAGTTCACTTTGAATTATGAATGCTTGCTTGCGTGCCTTCATATGACTGGAAAATGAGCGTGCCATTGCATAGCTGTGCAACAGTCACAACAAAGTACAATCGACATTTGTCATAGTTTTCTCTAGATGTGTAGTACCAAAGTTTACCCTTTTTTAACCTCAGACCAAATTCAGAAGAGGAGAATGAAGTTACTGAAACGATAAATAACAACTTTTATTTTTCGTTACAGAACTTGTTGCTCAACAGCATAGCTAATGCCAATGCTGTACAAGCAGGAAATCTGCAAAATGCAGTTGGAGACACATTTAGCTTGACGTTATGAAATGCTTTGCAGCTATATGTTTTATAAATGAGCTCTTTCAAACCTGTAACTCACAGTAGATTTATAACCTATTATAGTTCCCTGCAAAAAGGAGCAAAGCAAATATGGCTCAAAAGAGCACAAGTAAACTAGCTGTGTCGGATCAGAACAAACCTTTACAGCCATAAATATCCGTCTTTTACGACTAATTCGGACTATAAATAATTTCAAATATCATAAGATTAATAGACATCATAATGGGCTCATTCAGATACGCCTTGCATTCTCAGTTATGTTGCATCTCCCATATAGTTTCTTGTTTGTTATGATTTCTTGAAATGTAGTACAGAGAAAGGGATGTATACAAAAAGAATGTTTTAAGCTCACCATTTTGCTAGTGTGTATGTGTATTCAAAAGAAATACATTGAATTTATTGTTTATGCAAACTGCTAAACAGTCCTGTAGCCGATTCACAGCAGTGCAGTGAATAAATACAAATTTATTTTCGCTTGCAATAATTCTTACTTGTCTTGTGATCATATCGTTATTGTATATTATTTATGAATCCAAAGTTCGTCAAACTCCAAAGTAAAAAACGTTACGAATATGTATATCCTCGTATAGATCATCAAACGATGAGTACAGTGACGAAATTGAGAAATGTAATGAATCAAGCTCTCAAAAATGCAGAGGAAGAAAGAGGATCTTGACTTTTCTGGTCATAAACAACACACTAACCTTTATAGTTTTTTGTGCACAAGCCTTTAGAGTGCAGCATGCTGTCGTATTTATTGCCCATTTTTATATGGGCATTATCAGTAATTGAAGTAAATAATGTGCATTTGTTGAGGTATAATCTGATTCTCATGTATCTAGCTACGCGATTAGAAAGCAAAGGAGGAGATGAACATGAACACATTATGCAGCTCCAGAAGTTAGATAATTGATCTCATTTTGATGATGAGCAATCAGCTTAAATTCAGTTTAAATTTTATTTATGATGTCAAATAACATGGAATGTGAGGTGCTACCCAAGGCGTTCATAATATCTATCGTGGTGCTGCTACTAGGCATTATTTATGTGTTGTTAGAAGCGGCTTCCCCAAGTCTAACCCACTCATAATCCATTTTATAATGCGCAAGCGTCCTTAGGGAGTTCATAAAAATGGATCAAGAGAGAAATTACCTAGTTTTTAAAAATCTAGTGTTGTTGGCAATGGCAGTATAGGGCTTACTACGTACTTCCACTACTTCGATTGGCTCAAGTTTGTTTTGGCAATGTTATTATTATCACAGATCAAGAAATAAGCCTCTCAAATTTTACAATTTCTTTCAACTTCAGAAAAACAAACTACGTAAAAACGCAAAAGTGTAGTTTGCAGTTTGGCTGACATGTGCCTAATGAGTCATCATGCCACATTATCTGATTCCACAGGTAAGAAGTGCTGAGTATATCGATACAGTCTTACGTATCATCATGTAACATTTCTGCTCCATAATTCACGCAGTGATGGTGGACTGGTTGGCAATCCAATTGTAACGAGGAGATTGACTTGTCATTATCTCATATATATTTTGTATTTGTAACTATGAATGAAAGAAGTATTTGCGACCTGTCAAGTTCCAATTTTTGGTAGTTTCAGTATGGATGGAGCCTGTCATTATTGAGATGTGCTTATTCAAACCTGCGTAAAAACTTGGATCTAAAAATATACCAGGAAGGAAATGGTACATCCGTAAATACATCCTACAAAATACTTCATAATATATATTTTAAGATTTACAGGAGAAAATGAATGTTTACACAATTTGTACAAACAAGAGCGTCTGTCAAAAAGTTAAAAAGTGTTTATGGCTCTAGCTTGTAAAGATACGCTATTGTACGGAAGGTTTAACAAAAATCGATCAAATTATTTATCTAAAATACGCCTTTACATAACAGCTTATCATAAAGCAGAGTTGCGTTGTTATTAAAATATTAAGATGATTGCAGAAAGGTGCTGAATTTATTTACTACAATATGCTTATTACACTGACAAAACCATACATACGTTTAAAAAAACGTGTGTATTATGTAAGTTTACCCGACATAAAGAAAGCAATAACATGTTAATGACTTAACTGGATATTGCCGTTCATTTAAAATACTCACACGTGCATCGATATAAGGGTAAAGTGTCTTCATTCTTTCTTATTCTTCTGACGACACTGCTGGAAGGAAAAAATGAGGAAGATACATAATTTACATTCTGCAAGCTCAAAGTTCAGCCGCTACAACAGTAACAACATGCTCAAAGCAAATTACTGTCAGGGAAGTGCAACACAGTCATTTACCATGTCGTTCACTTTTCTGGTTTTCCTCTATCGTGTACATATCTTTCAATATCTAGTTGTACGTAATGGATTTCGCATACAGCTCAAAATATACAAGTGGATGGATTGAGATAATAGAATGAAAAGTACATTGATTGTCCAATACAGGAAAATTATTAAGCTTTTTTACTTCTACAACTACTTAACTACTGAAACTCAAAAACGTCCTCTGGCACAGATTTTCATAAAACAATTATGCAGCCGTAAGGGATTGTTTAATTCAATAAATCTGTATTTGACCCCACGGTAGGTAGAAAGCTGAGTGAATGTAAGGATGTAACATGAAAAGGTGTTTACATTAGGGTATTCATCTTTTTTCTTTAAAAAATGGGATAGTCTGTATGAAATTCATGTGCGTACGTACAATATGGCTCACTTTCAATGAAGATTTATGAAAAAGATTCGTCAAGAATTTGTTCATAGCTAATAATGCACTAGCAGTGTTTTGTTTTTTTCAGCAAACGTGGCATGATTAAGTAATGCTTAATGTACTCATCCTTTTTTTATATCTCGTATTCTGTTGTAAGTGAAATTTTTATTTATCAATCTAAAACTGACAGAGGAAGGGAAGAAAGGTTGCGAAATTGTTTTTTGTGAAACATAAAATTTCTTAAGTACACTATTGTTGCATTATACACAATAATCCATTGGAGTGAAGATCGTCATCATCTTGATATGTAAGAAGACATTGTGTTGTAGTGAAATATACCACTGTGGTCAATAATAATATAAGTAGAGAATTGAAGATAGCAAAGAACCTGACACATCAAAAATTCAAGATGATTATTATGACCTTTGTTTTTTCGCTTGAGGAAAACCTGGATTTTCTTTGGATGTATGAAGTACAAATGTGCGTATTTACTGTGCGTTTTGTACATCAACTCAGCATATTATGTGTTTTTATCGAGTTTTGTTGTTGAGTAATTTTCTTCCTCTTTCAACAACCTGTAAAAAAAGGAAAATTTTCATTTGAGCATTATACGTAGTCTCTTGTAGGTTTACAGTGCTCATGCAAATCTTAATCATAGGCAGATCTTTCCAACATACTTATCATTATGCTGTTGATGATTATGATAACCTGACTTCCTGAAATTAAATGCTAAATTACAATGAAAATCAGGGGAAATGAACCAGCGTTTCGATGCAAAAACTTCATGGACTATCATACATCAGGTTTTCAAGTGTCAGACTGCGTTACATGCACATTTTCAAGAGACTTGATTTTGTGAATATATCATCCTAAGAAGAACGTAGACAAACATATAATGTATAACACACGGAATCTGCATTTGCAATTGAAAAGACGCAATGCGAGAAGGAAAGGCAGAGCATCAACTTGCTTCATTTGATTAACATTCTTGAGCTGTTAGAGTTTTTGCTGTTTCTTTCGCAATTGACTTAATTTGATTGAAAAATTAACTTTTCCTACATTCTATCAACCAAACCCTTTGTTATTTTTTACGCTGCACTTCTTATCTCGTGAACTTTCGTGCAACTTGGCTCCGCTCTCTTGCTGATGGAATATTGAATACATTATTGCAATATTGCGTTATAAAAGACTCATTTCAGCTCACACACCGACTTTGAAAAGTCTCTGATGGCATAAATATTTTTGAGCACATTAGTGAATTCGAGGATAGGCTCAGTGCACGGCACGTTTGTCTCTGATGCATATAAAGTGAGCAGGAGCAGAGTAAAATGATGCATATAATGTAGTGATGGAATTTTATATGCTATTCAACATTTTACGCATTCTGTTATAAACTAACTAGAAGCAGTGTTCAAAGAAGAGACATGCATACGTAATATATTATGCTCATGTTGTTTATAAGGACGAAGAGAGGCATTTTATAACCAAAATCGCCTTCACACGTCCATCTTTCAATTCTTTTATTATTACTACTCGGCTTACAAGATATTTTTCATGAGGACCAGCCAAAGACAACCAAGCCCTCAAGAAACATTTGCTTTGTACCATTAGACTCTCAGCAAGAAAACCCTATACGTCTGTCTGTCTGTTTTGTCCGTCTATGTCAAAACTCTGTTTGCTCAAATAAACTAGAAGTTTGAACAAAGTTTAATGATGTCAAATTCGAATTGTGATGCTATAATAACCATTTTAAGGAAAATAATAATTTCAGAAGGGTGAGACAATTTTGGTATAAATCGATCGGAAGTAACTACATAGCCGAAACATGTGATTCGAAAAGTCTTACAATGATGGATAACTCTAGCGATATTTGAAACCACTTCTAGTCCATATGTCACCTATTACTTCATCATATATCTAGAGGTACATGTTTACATCCCAATTGTGAACTCAAGCAGTCAAGCTTTATACTATCGTGCTAATGCAAAAGCACTTGAAACTCTTTAACTTTTAAAAACATATACTTGTAGTCATTAGACAATCTTGCAAACAAGACTGAATCACTGAGGACTAGTAGCGTAATTGAGGGAGTTTTCTGCTGATGCAGCATATAAAAACATTTAAAAACAGATATAAATGCGAGGGATTACCCAAATTTCAAGTAACCAAAAGATTTCATTTCCCAACTCCATTCAGACAGGATTTTTTAGGCTCTTATCTCACTCCCATATGTATTTATATTATATTTTTCTTTTCATAAAAGTTTCTCCCTAATACGATGAATATGCGTATACTCCAGTCCTCTTAAAGGAGCAATGAGGAAACTGCATTCATAAAAAAGAAGCAGTTTGGTAGCAGTAAAACTAAATACAATTACGTAATGATATACATAACACAAGACAGAAAAAAGATAGGGAGCTAGCGAACAAAACTTGAGATTTCAAGAGAGATGCATGGCTTTAAATGATGGGATGAGTCGAGTATGCATGGATTGGATTCTTGTTTGATGGTTGAAGAGAACAGAAGCAAGGACAGGGAATATGATATAGTGTACACACCTATGTACATTACTACATTAGTATGAACTACACACGAGTTTCAACAGTTTTACGAAAACTCAAGGACTTACAACACAACTACAAGTTCCAATTCCAATTTAGAGAAAATATCTTTTTACTGACATACTTATATCGCTTGTTGACTATGCCAGTCAGTCAGTAACAAAATGTACATATCTGTAAAAGACAACAAATGCATCAGTCGACTCATTATTCAATTCTATCCCACAATCTGTAGTCTGTTACTCAAGGTTTAATGATGTTTCTCTCCCTCTGCTTCCTTCTACTACTGCAATAAGTGAGACGAGCCTCTCTTGTTACTTGACTTGCACATGAAAACATTTTCTGAAAACACATCTGCACTCTTTTCCTTTTCGTTCTGTTGTGAAATCTACAATACAAATATATTGCTTTCAAGTCAAGTACATAATATTTTTAAGTAACTTAGTGAGCCATGCATGTCTGTCGTATCGTAACTTTACCTTTTCTTCATTTCCCCTTCTTTTCTCATGGACATGTCATGTCTCTCCAGCCGACATAAGTATGCTCGATATTTGTAGTACTGTTTTTCAATACTTATTCTTTTTGCTTGTATAAATCAGAAGACATTAGCATAGGGAAGTAATTACTGTGGAAGGGTGAATTTCTTTGAAACTGGCTTGGACTCGTTTTATTTTGCCTTGTCTCCCAGTATCAGCTTGCATAAAAACAATGGTGCAATATAGTTTGGTTTTGGGAATAACCAAACCAAAACCTGGTTGGTATCCAAACAAAAAATACGCTGATATTTGGGCAATGGAATTCGATAACAAAAGTTGGGGTACAACTTGGTTTGAGATCTCAATCCCATGTGCATAATGCACCTTATAGTATGTGCATGAGAATTTTTGAAAAATCCGTGTACATTACGTACATAAATGAGACAGTCTGGAGAATATTAACAAGTAAAAAACAGAATGTTGACAGGAAACTGAGGTACTAGTGAAGCCGCGAAATGTTCGCACTTGAGTAAAATGTTTAGTAGACAGACTGGGTTGACAGAAAAGGAAATATAATGTCAACAAACGTCGTAAAATAGTTAAAAGTAAGATATTGGCTTTCTTGACTGACTTGAGCTGAGTGATATGCAATATCCCATGCAATATGGTTGAGACGCATAGTTATGCATCCTGTACCATACCTATGATTAGGAGAGTGAACGGAAAGAAGACGCAATGTGCAAACCATTTTGAAACATGTGCAGATGCTCACATTCTCTCGACTTTGTCTCACAGCTTTCAAACGTGGGTTACGAGTTTGTCAAATGAAATTCTCGCCCAAATATTAAATTGTTACTTCCTTATATGACAATATCCTGAATCTTATTTGAACTACGAATAACGTCATTGCAATTTACAATACTTATCAAGTAATGCAAGCCCAACTGCATAAACAAGCCTAGAAATATATTTGTAAATGCATAATACAAAGGGTAATCAAGACTACTTATTACAAAACTGCAAGTCATAGTCACGTATTTCCGAAGAGCTTCTTCACGTATTGTCATCGTCAATCAGTTTTCAAGCTAATGACTTTATTGGCTGATTTTGATGAAAGAGTGAATCTAACTAAGAATTTCGATGTGTGAAAAAAATGTTTAAATACGTAAAATATCTATAGGACAGTAGAATTTATGGCTAACATTGTGTTGAAAGTAAGGCATTTATTGTTGCTTAATCACGAATATGGATTCATCAGGCTAGTTTCTCGTCATAATTACTATTTGTATGGTGGGGCAGAGGATCCTTTCGAGTAGTCACGTCCCGAGCTGACAAACTATAAAAGTGTTAACAAAAAATCAACATACTTCTTCATTCTTGACAATTAAATACTAATATTTGATGGCTCATTAAAGTGCTTTTACCTTATACTGTCGGGCTCTATAGTCATTCCATGGTTCAGGGTTCGCCTTCGTCCAAGACACTTCCGGATGCTTTGAAGCTAAACGGTAGACATAACCTCCTGCCATTCCACCAGCAATTATAGTCATGACATATATTGGGATGATCTGTGAATTAAATATATAACATAATGTTCAAGTGCATCCGTTTTGCAGAAGCAAAGTTTTATGATATACTAAAAAAAAGTTGCTTCCTACCGCATAATGTTTTTTCATATCTTTCCATGTTAGTCCACTGAACTTCCATCTCCAGTCTTGCGCCGGATCTTGTTTAGGGGGTTTTGCGCTGAAGCGAAGTAGTCTTGTCAGCCTCATTTTTCAATCTGTTTCAACTGGGTGCCTGGACAGAAGAGAACTTCATTCATAATATAGCACTATAACTAAATTTACACCTAGAACGTATACTTAGTTTTTGCTAAACCTTTTTCAGAAATTTAACATTTGCGAGACTGACAGCAACCAGTCGATAGGTAATATTATTCACGCGTTCGGATCCTCAGCAGCGGGTGGAAACGGAAAGAGTTTTTATTAGATAAAATAACGATATTGAATGTAAACAAACCGTCAATATTTGTTGCAGTAAACAACAAAACAATCCAATCTGGAAAAGCAAAGAGAAGCCTTTGGTGAAAGCTATAAATTGCAATACACAATGAAAGTTTGCAAGACAAACCTGATAAATACACCGGCAAAAAGATCAAATCAATCAATGGAACTCCTTCAATTTGGCGCAATGATGAATGACGAAACGATTAGTACGGAATTAGTACAACCGAGCAATTTGCACATCTAAAGAAACATGAATATTTTGCTAAAGAATTTATTATGGCTCACTACTCTTTATTGGTGCATATCTGCACTGCACTAAAAGTACAGAATTCTGAAAATTGGATATTGATAACAAAATGAGTGTAGGTTTGCATTCTAAATGACACAATCAATTAATATTCATTGACTAAAGGTGTTGCTAAGGGCTAAGGACCGATAAAGGTCAAGTCGTTTTGCATAGTTGCTGGTTGCCCCTTGATATACCCCACACGTTGAATATATCTCCTATATAGTGATCATGTTCATTCAGTAAGTAACTCTACATTGCATCGGATCTACCTCAAAACGGGGCTACTGCAGAACGCACACAGCTTGCAGTATGTTAGTTTTCTCAGTTAAAAACGGTTTGAAATCTACAAAATATATAGTGCAAAGTATATTTATAGACATTATGCACATGCCATCATGCCATACCCCATACCAGATAGGAAACCGATAAGTGTGAAATGTTGAAAGCAAAACTAACTTAATGATATTTTTGTCTTTTTTTCATGTGCTTTTAATGGGGGCTCAAACATTCATTTCTGGAACCCGTAACTTTCAACAGTACTAAAACTAGTCAGTGAAGCACCCAAAGCGGTGTTGGTGGAATGCGACGAGCTGGGATATCAGAGGTTTCCCGGTACCTCCACAACAACAAGTTCATCAGGAGATGATAGTGATCAAAGCATTCAAAGCATTGGCTCAGCGATTGGAATCGGAGGTGAGCTAAATCTCCGTGAAAGGGAGGAAATTCGTCGCAATCGGCATCATCATCACCGACACAGTTTGCGAAGACATGGGATGTTGGAAGAGGATGATGAAGTGATGGTACGTAGCACAAGCAATGACTGTTCTTCCACCATATCGGCTGATGAGCTTGGATTGGATTTGAGATGCCTACGGCTTTCAATAAAAAATCCGCGACATCATCATCTTTTAGAGTCAAGCTCAAACTGTAGCAATTCTCTGGAAAGCTCCCACAACTCCCATTCACCATCACCACCTCAGCCAATCCTTGATGATGATGTGAATAATGATAGCCCCAATGGTAGTCTCAGTCGTTGTCACAGTAGTCGAAGTAATAATAGCCATCATCATCACAATGAGGATCATGATGAGCTTGTCATTCCGTCATCATCTGCCTCATCCGCTGCTGCGGCAGCCAGTATTACAACTACGTCAGCACCTCCGTGGGATAGACCTGATTTATACTTGTACAATCCTTTCGGAAGCGCATTCCATGGCTATCTAAGCCATTCGCAGACGAAGCAGAGGCTAGCCAAAGATGGCCATTATCTCGTTCGTAAAAGAGTCGCAGATGATGATTTTGTCCTAAGTGTAAGGTAAGCTTGATAAAAGGTTTTGTCCATTCTATTTTATTACGACATGCTATTTTTATATATAAATTCAAATATAAATGAGTCGTCCACTACTGCATCGCAAATTCTATAAGAGATTTCAAACGAATGACGAAAACGAACTGACAATATAAAAATCAAAGTGTATGGTTATATGACTGCAGTAAAATTTCATTTAGTACCAATTGCTACCCACGCAAGTTTCAACGTAACCCACTGCTGGACATGGATTTTTGCTTGCTTTTGACAGATTCTAAATTTGCATATCACAACCGAAGCTCGATTATAACCTTTTAAGGTTCAGCTCAATGCTATGCTGGGCATTTTATTGCTGAAACTGAAACTCAATACATGATACAGCAAGCAGCTAACAATTCCCTTTATATACTCCAGTGTACATTGACTTTGCAAAATACATAATCACTTTCATTTTATTTGACGGCTGGGCTGTCTTTGCTCTTGTGTTGGTGGACAGTGGACGCTACAAACTCTCTTTAATAATATTTAAAATTGTATGCCAGCAGAAAATCAAAGACAAAGAGTTCGCTTTGAATCGCTGTAAAGTAATGTGTACTCATATCGGACGCGGACCTATTCATTTCGGGCGTTTGAATCTGAGAATTTTCAAGGTGTGTCACCCGTGCGTTCGTTTAAACATCAGTAAATATAACATCGCAATGCAAGCATCTCCTTCTGACAGTCAGTATAATATAATAAAGGCATGCATCAGATCATTTTATGCATTGTTCATTCGTTGACACATCGCTAATAACAATAACATGAATATTCATCGTTTTTTACATTGAACCTGAATATTCGATGCTCAATGGTAAGCTACGTAATATTTGCTATGCTCAAACTTAATGCAAGATTGGGTTTTCATAGACCAACAACTCGACGCTTACTGATCATAAGCAAATCATAATATTACTATTCATTATTGCTTTATATTAAACTTAGAATGTGTGGATGTGCTGTTCGTAGGAGTCTACCAGGCCGGAGCTCGTGATTAGAGTCTCGAAAATTATTATGTACTACACATTTCAGCATTATCAATTCGTATTTGAATAATTACATAAATTAAGCCAAAAATACCCACCATCGATCTCTTTCTGGTCGACATTAACTTTACACGAACAGTGTTGTGGGACTGTAATCAACCTTCAAAAGCCTGCATTCTTGCTATTACTCGGCATTAATAACGTCTTATCTTATCAGTACTCTGTAAACACTGGAATAAAGTAAACATACATGAAGTTTCATAAAACTTCAGAATGAATGTTTTATTTATGAGCAATTTATCCATCATCCTTCTCAGTAATTTTACATGTGAAGTGATATAGTTAATCTGTCTATACACTTTCAAAAGAATTTAATTTTGAGATTTATTTACTCCTAAAATAAATACGCAGCATTCGAACGTTGAATCAATAAAGGAAAGTTAACGCAAGTGCGTATGGCCTTGCCTTGCCCCATGTGGATGAGTATAAAGAGTTGTTCGTACAACTTGAGGGAAGTACAGGAAGATGAAGCAAGATTTTTCTTGCAGCAAGCAATCCTATTATGATGATTGCATGGTTCTATGTTAAATTTTTGCAAAGTGAAACTGGCTAAGCAGACGGATTATGAGATTTACATAAAGTGAATTAATCGAGATAAGTTAAGAAAGTATGATGACATGTTTATGAGTAGGGGGAAATATTTTGAAGGCAAAAGGTGAAAGAGCAGGTTCATAGTTCAGAGATAATAAAAGTTTTTTATGAGTAAATCTAGTACACATTTATGGTTAAAGTAAAATCAGTAAAACGATTGGTTTACATGAACATATTGCATTGTACTACACATCCCATCCGTAACCAATTTATATGAACTCCGTCCTCCGTCTGCTGTCGGTATTGGCGAGTGTAAAGGAAACAGCTATCAACTAAGATCCATGAATATTCAAGGAAAAAGGTGTAATTCTTAAGTAATCGAAATATATGGCTTCGAGGATGTGAGAAAGGATGTGAAATATTATTATAATAATAAGTACACACACGCACGCGAGCACTACACTAGACCAATGAGATAAACCGTTTTCCTTTCCATTTCTTTCAAAATGAAATCGTACTGGACTGTCGTGATAATGATAAAAGCTTGATGGCTATATTTCACTGCTGATAGTAAAGTGAAGGATGAGTAAATAAATAACAATGGTTTCACTCAATGCCGAATGTTTTCTGGCGTCACCTCTTGTACTTCTAATTCGGAAGGGTGACAATATCAAATATTATAATGCTGTTTTGATATACTCCATAAACACTACCAGCATAAGTGTTTCAAACAAACTGTAAAATTGAAAGTAAAAGGAAACGAATTCAAATTTCATTTCAAATGTCAACAGCATACTGTATGCTGTAAATGGTGAACATTATTTAATTTGTATAATGGAGAGTGTCTCTCTCTACTACTAAACTAGCAACGATAGTACGCACTTTGATTATGTTACAAGCATAACTAAGAAGTTTTTTCATTCCACGATTTTTTTTAAATATGCATTATAATGTTCGATTGGGGAATCGCATGAGATGTCTGGAGAAGAACCTTTCAACTCAAAATCATGCTCGCATCGAATGAACTTCACGCTCAGGTTTTATTGTTTAGAATTGCTACACGTGTGTAGCTCCTTTTACTTTACCATGCATGGCAGACAGACACTGCATTTGTCCATTAGTCGAGATACAGATGATGATGATGGAAAAGAATGTTACAATTGATGCAGAAACGCAATTTAACATGCTATGCTGCACTGATTATAAGGGATTGAGCCAATGCTGTGTGTGCAATAGAAAGGTAGATAGATGAAGTAAATTACACTGGAATAAAATGACAAAATCTTTTTCGTTGAGGATTTTTACTTTACGACGTGAGTTTGAGATGTCTGTCTTCACCTGCATCTACTGTATCATTATGATGTGGAAGTGCAACTAACGTAGCGTTTTAAACGGAAATCAAACCATGCGTCGTGTGTTTGTCGTGCGTGCAGTATTTGAAAGATCGTGAGGAAAAGCAACTTAAAAAACTGGCTTGTCTCTTACTTTAGAACAATGCCAGTGCTGAACTACCCTGCAAAATATTCTAGAATATCTAATTGCATGCCTCATCAAGAAATTTTATTGCTGCTGATAATGGTTAGTATTTAACTGACGATTTACTAGAAAATTGAAGAACACTGGCATTATTTCCATACACGTGAAAAGTGCATTCGAAATGCCAGCAGAAGCAGGATGAGGATCATAAGTTGTCGTAATTTGACTCACACCTAGTTTTTTGCTCTGGCAAGTTAGCTCTTCCCTAATAGCAAAATTGACTGGCTTCATGTTTGGCCTATTGATTTCTTGATGTCTGGCCCATAAACTTTTTGGCCACGTAGCGAGAGAATTTGCCAGACATTGGTAAAACATAGCTTGCTTGGCCCGTTCATTTGCCCTGCATTTTTGATGTGTGACTATTTAAGGCCCTTAGATTTGCCATGCTAAGTATACTAAAGGAAATCTACGGGCCATGATTATGATAAAATATTTTATGCATAAATAACCTGTACAAGCTGTCAACAGTTTAATTTTGGTTTATTTGGCTATAAATCACTGGTATATGGAAAACACACAAACCTACCGTCAATACGAGGGAGCATTACACATTTACGTAACAAATCAGCACGTCTTAATTCTAATTCTGATATTCCATATGAAGCATTACATATTTCCAACTTAAACTATCACAAGGGTACATCTTAAGGGACTCTACATCTAGAACCTTGCAAATAAACAAAACCTTATCATTATTGTCAAACAAAATATCCTTAATTACTACATAAGATCCATTTTTAGTTAAAAAACAATTGTTTCCTAAACTATTAGTAAACGCCACGCCATTGTAAACATACTTTTTACTTCCCAATGAAGCATTACTAACAAAACCATCAAGATTAACCTTATACTCTTTGTATGCGCTTCTTTCGTGATAACGTTTTGCCACTTGCGCCAATGCTGATAATTTTTTCTAATATTACCTTTCAAAATTTGCATAAAATTTTCAAAAGCAAACGCACTACAATTGTCAAGTGAGCCATATAACAGAGCATCATCCGCTAAATGTATAAGTGAATGGACATTATACACTATGAATTTTATACCATAGATTTCTCTGCACTTTTTTACGAAGCTAACAAGCAGTTGTTTAGCAAATGTATTCCAACTGGAATCATTGCATTTTGTGACAACAAAATAAATAGAACACTGAGAAGCAAGAAAGATTGTACTCCTCTTCTGTGACAAAATCCTCAAGAACAACTAGGCCCGTGTATAGCAAAAACAACCTATTCTGTCTTTGTAGTTTTTTAGTTCGCGTAAAGGTCTAGGCTTTCTAGCAAATTCCAAAGGAATATATGGTTTGAGTTATTAATTTTTTTTACTTCACACGTTTTCGAAAATTCCACTTATATGGAACTTTTCCAAAAACCCAATTATACAAAAGCTTTCTTACCACGCCTAAACATACCAGGTGCATATAATCTAATGGTACATGTAAAACTAAGTCTAATTAATTCCTAATAATGGAGATTCTCCACAATGGTGATCTGAATCCTTCTGACTTCGGAAACTATAATTGTCCCTTCTTTTAGCATTTAAATCTAAATACACGACTCGACCATCATAATTCCCTTCAACATCACATCTATCACAACCATGAAACGCGTTAAAAGTTTTACATTGCTTTAAAAAACTTCGCGCAGGTGCATCAGCTATGATGCAGCTGACCGCAAAAAAGAACTTCCTATCATTAATAATTATACCATCTTGTTCTAGTGTATTTATCTCTGAAACTAGGGAACTCAGGTACTCGTTTATATTATTTGGTTTCTCATCCCCTTTGAAAAGGCCTATTATAAAGACTTCCGTACATTTTAAATTGTCACAACTCCCTAAAATGGGCCAGAAACAATCTCCAGTACTACGACACAGTGGTTATACCGTCGACCCAATAGAAATAGAATAAGTTTCCTTATCTTTCATAAAGGGGTATTTTGAAACTCCTAAATTATCCAATTTAATTCCATGAAAATATTTTTTAATACCAAAATAAACGAAGTCTCCACCAGCTAATTTGTGGATTTTAACGCTCCGTGGCGTACTTAAAAATGTTCTTGAGTCAGATGGTAAACTAAATGAAGTGTTGTCCTTTAAAAGTTTAAGTAAATCTGACAATGCGCAATGAGTTATGCGGTGTTTGAAAGACCACTGCCTTAAATTGTTTTCAAAATTACCAGGTGTGGATTAGAAAATTGTTGAAGCACATTAATTGAGTTTGGCTCTAATATATTAGTACTACTACTTCGTAAATTGTCTGATAGAGGGCTAGGACTTAAATTATTTGTATCATTAGAAGTTACACACGCTGGATTGCTGCTTGCAGAGATGAATGTCCATCTTTTTTTACTGGTTAGTCGCGCGCCGCCGGTGGGTACGAGCTGACTTCATTGCTTCGTCGGCGATTTCGACCACCGTCGCGATCCTTAGAACCGTTCAACCACTTTTGAATACAGAGTTTTATCTGCTCATCCGTTGCGTTTCTGGCTAGTCACTTTTTCGTACTGAATCTAGACAGAAAACTAACATGTTATTTCAATTTGCTGTACTTTTCAATGATTTTTAAGAATAAATTACCTAAAATAACATAGTGGAGGCAAGTTCCCTTTAGTTTTGTTTTCAAATTTTCCAGAAAAGTTTAAGCTATTATTAAAGACGGTCCACTAGTTTCAGAGAATTCCACGTACTATAGTTTCAAGACTCGAACCACCAATCAGTTTAAGCTGATTCACCTGAGAAAAAATTAATCGTTAATAAGATAAAAGCGAAAATTTGTGTTCTATTAACACACTAATTGATTTGTACATACCAATTGGTCGTGATGACCGGAACTAATAAGCCATTCATTCACGGAGTTGAAGTCGGTTATTGAGTTTAACGGAAGAGTAACAGGTATGATGTTAGGAAGTGTTTCAGCGGCTTGACTTCGTTCAATGAGTAAGCTTTTAATGATTAGTAAATCCTGCTGAATCACACTGAAGTTCCGCAGTACCAAAGACTGAAATTCTGCAAGAGATAAAACATTTATAACCAATGAATTAATACTTAAATGCATTAAACAAATGATGCTGTACTCAATGAACTTTCGGCTTGGCTTCCGGTGGTTCTATTTTCTTCCGGTTCAATGGAGGCAGGCGGGAAGATCCTGCCGACTGTCTTACTAATTTATGATGTGGCCTTGAAGTCTAATGCTTGTTGGCTGGAGTGAGAGAATGGAAGGTCCAATCGATTGCCAGTTGATGGGTGGGTTTTTGCTCTATTCGCCGACGTTGCAGACGGTGACGGTAGGTGTTTGCTCTTGTTTCAAGGTATGTGGAGGTCGTACCGGACTTATCAGTGGCATACGTCCTGATCCTGGAGCCAGAGTGAACGAGGGAGCATTCGAGCTTTCACGTGCTAAAAAACAAAAAAAACTCAATCATTTCAATGTCCTCACAATATTTCAATGTAATGCAAGCAAACACAAATTAATTATTTACGTATGGCTGTTTGAACTGTCAATGTCGAACTATTTAATGATCCAATTAGTGGTTGATGTGGTGGTAGAACAAGAGACTGGACGCCTTGATTGTTGTCATTACTAAACAGCTTCCTATGGACTTGCTTCCGGTTCCTGCTTGGATTTGAAGTTCTAAAGTTGACTTTCTTGTTTTGACGCTTCTTTTGAGAAGTATTGGCTTTTTCGTCGTCGGTTGAGACGTCGTTATGATAAATATTTTGGTTCCTTGCACGTTTTCGAAGTCGATCTTGATTGTCTTCGGATTCTACGTGCGATGTGTATTCAGCTGTTGCTGCCTTTTGCCTTCCCTTTTCGTACGAATCTACAGTTGAAAAACACACTTGATTACAATTTTGATTCAGCAATTTATCACATGAATAAGATAATTAATTAAGTAGAAACAAACCTGTGTAAGTCAAGATACGAACACTATGCTCCACCCACACGTCTTTTCCCAAGTAACTGTCAGTCCTGTCGGTTTTTGGAGGTAAGATTCTATCTCGAACTAGTCTCGTCATTCGAAAGGAGTCCACTTTCGGATAAATACAAAACGCATTGCCTTTAATCAACCAGCTGGTTGGGATAACTTGACATGAACCCTCATTGGGGAATTCTACGACGGCGTACAGATGAGACGCATTCGGACGCCACCACAGATCCGTAACTAAAATGAAACAAACAATTAATAATATCAACAATCAAACAAAATGAACCGACTCTAGATTACAAACAATTTAACTCACTTGTTTACCTCATTCTTTCTGACACCAAAAATGACCAAACGATTCACAAAGGAGCACTCGTAAGAAAATGACAATATAATCAATAATAATGATACAATTAACGTATACTTTAAACAAATCACCCTTTACACAAACTTAATTCTATATATAATAAGAGTTGTTCTCAAATAAATGAGTTTTACACAAGAATACCCGAAATCCCAATATCCCAAAATCCAGTCAACTTTGTTTCCATTTTAGGTATATTATTGGTTGGATATTTGTTGCAGCTCAGCTTACACTCGGTAAGAAATGCGTGCGTAAGAAATGTACATAGTGGATGTACATCAATGTACATAGTGGAAATCCTATCGCATGCTAACAAGCAACATATGCAGATGAAACTGAATATCCATAAGGCAGTTTCTGAACTCAATCTGCATGCAATTTTTCATTTGATATGGTAATTCACGCGCCAGGTTGGTTGCCGCTCGGTTACGCAAAACTTCATGACTTAAACATTCTAAGGAACCTGTAAGGGCCAAGCATGCCATGAACGGTCAAACATTCGCCATTCATTACAATCATGGATTTGATAAGCCGGACTTGGTCCGTACATTGTAAGATTTTGGTGTTATAGGGGTAGTCTTTCTAACCTGACAAAAAATTAAAGAAGTGATTTTTTTTACAAAAAAAAACAAATTTATTTTAATTCTCCCTCAATGATTTTGGGGTTCGCGTTCACATCTCAATGTGAAAGACGGGTTACGATTCCAAAGAAAATGATACTAAAAAGTAAATCAGCCGCAGCAAAAGAAACTTATGAGTTCTTGTACATAATGCACAATGATATTATATTTATATAAGGTATACATATAGAGCTGTAGACTCACTTGAGATAAAGTAAATATTTAGCTTGTGATTGTCTTGTGATCTACCACGCAGAGATATTATGTAAACTTATGCAAAGAAATGGAAACAACGATGGTAGCTGGTTTTGACAACATTGTTTAAGTGTTCCAGAGCAAAACATAGTGAGGAAACGAAGATGACTTCTTGCAGTGTTTGGATATTAAAACCAACTACAGAACGTGTTAATTTATAAGGTAAACACAAGACTACTTCACATATTTGCGCAAAACCATTGTACCATGCCTTTAAGCAACTTTCTCCAACTGTTTGGATTCCAAGTTGTTACAAACTTAGTTCGTAAGTGTAAACTTCTTTGAACTCACTGGGAGTAGAATGTTGCGAAATTTGTCTTTTACCTGCATCCTCCAGTTTTATTGATGGGATAGTATGCTTAGCTTTGCTTTCTTCTGCAGATGTAAATATAATTTAAGGAACATTACAATATCTACAAGTCGTATAAAATGCCAAAGTGAATTGAAAGCCGTAATTATACATAAATAGTTGAATTCTAAACACTTTAAAAATCAATACTTGGAAAAACAATAATTTTCCATGCACATTATTCCGTTATAACAACACCAAGAGTCTAAATTTGCTGAAGCTTTGGAGCAACTTATCTATTTACATCCCTCTGCAGGACCTTTTTTCCCGTGAAAAATGAAAAATCTCCCAATTGCGAATTCCTGTTGAAAACTAGGAAAGATTAGTTTAATGCATTAGTTTTCAGATATCTGAAAACACTTAAAAGTGCCAATGTAGTATATAATGAGTTTTTAATATTTGAAGATATTTAAACGTCTTATACGAAATCCTAAGGTGTTTAAATTCTTGCATAAATGTCATCATAAATGTCATAAATGTCATGTCAATAACAATCAATTCAGAGTCAGCCTTTTTACATTCTATTTTTCTGAAGGGCCACTGCGATACTTAAAGACAATTTTCTAACATGCTGTAACTGTAACTGCGTGTGCAAACTATTTTTGCATTAATATTGAATTTAATCCGCGACCTGGAGAATGTATCACGAAAAAATGCATTATGCACTTGTGTGGCTTCAGGAATTTTTTTTACTTCACTCACGATGAGTGAAAGCTCTTGTGCATAATTAAGGAAAAAATACTTAAACAGCAACCATTTCTATAAAATAATGAAAGAACAAGTGGTAATCCAGTTTCCATTAAAAAGAGGACACGAAAAATAAAACTTCTTCAGTAGTTTATTCTAGTCTTCAAAATAAGGTTGAAGGATGAAAAATGGAATCCCATAGGAATCCATAGGCTTTTTATGACATAATCAAGAAGGACATGTTACTTAAAATAATAATTGTGCGCAGGTTATTATTGTACGTATTATACTTACGTACTGAAGTTCAACTGCCATTCGTATGTGCCATTATTTGCAGAATAGGAAGGCTCTAATTTCCAGCTTTCTTTTATACATAATACTAAATACATCGAGTACGCAAACTTGCATAAATCTACGCAACCCCTAGTCACATCTCTCTCTTGTGG
>LJIJ01003227.1:0-20418 GCA_001718145.1 Orchesella cincta | reverse complement strand
ACCAATTAACCATTTTCACTGGCACACCAGCTAGTAATGTCATCCTGCGGAAATTAACAATAACAATTAACAGCAACAAAATCTTTCAACCAAATTTCCTACTTCAATATTGGCCGTACATTTTTGGAGCCAGTTGATATATATATCGTCAAGCCAGCCCTAAAAAATAACAGGGGAACACAAGGAATATGATTGAAATATATCAAGTCAATACAACACTTTTGATTTGGATATGAACATCAAAAACTAAGAAACATTTTTCGAGACAAGACGACTAATTGAAGGACTTTATAATGATCATAAGAATAAAAGGGAATTTGCCAAAGGAAATTTATTATTTATGAAATGAAAGCAGTTTACAGAGTTTATAATAAAGAACATTTTTTTAAATCAAGTTTTTGTGGTGAGCAATGCTCGAATGTTCCTCTACCCCACACCTCTGTAAAATATGATGATGCTCACTCTCCCAATTACAAACTGTTTTCCATAGCTTAAAACAATTGGTTTGCAACTCCGGATAAACCGTCGCATTAATTTGTTCTGTTTAGTACTGCCCCACTTATCTCCCTTCCATGAATTGATGACCTTGTTTCCTTTCAAAAACATATACCTTCCGAGTTCTAACAAACATGCCCAGAACACTCCAAACACGACAGTCCAAACTAGAAGGGTTCCTTTTGACGTTGTCTCCAACTGTCCCCAGTATTTAATAAGAACAAAATTACAGAAAATATTCACCAGCATAAAGTTCGCGTTGCAAATCACCAGAAAAATTCCAAGAACGGAAAACACATTTGCCTGCAATATTTGCAGACATCTATATATGCGCTGAACATTTTCCGGTTTTCGTAGACTTTCCTTCATCTTATAATTGTTACGCCCAACCCTCAATTCCCGAACTAGGAGGGTGGCAAAATACACCCCATAAAGAAGAGTTGCCATTGATACCATGTTACAGATAATGTGAACAATCAAATAGAGATAAGAGTGGAAAAAAATAACTAGAAGAGCCACCGGGAAAGAAAAATGCTTTATAGGAATGAGATCTCCAAGAAAAATTACCCCCTCTTGGATTATACGCTACGAGTAACGTTACAAAAATGTAGGACATGACGGAGTACCACGCCATCAGTTCAGAGAGAAAAGAAATAAATCTATTTTCCACGCTTTTGTTTAGATCGTAACCGACTGCAGCATATGCTCCTAAAATTGAAAAATTATGTGATAAAAGTAATTTTTATTAGATTTTAAAATGAAATTTATTAACTTACGGTACATATATTCCATGAATTGTTTGAAGCCATTGATCATGATGCAGAGATCGTGAAGATACCAGTGGAAAACTGAGAATCCAATCATGACTAAAAACCCAGGAAGCCAAAAAGCCAAAGCTACATTGTAGCGATTGATATCCTTTTTTAAGTAATATTTTGCAATTATGCCAACTGCAGCAAAAAGCCAAATATTATATAAAGCATAATTTAATCGAACTTTCCACTCAAGTTTGGCATCCTGTTTGTAAGTCTGTGTTTTTTTGTTGAAACGGGCTGCCATCAAACCAAACTGTGAAGCAACCCAATCAAAATATTGGATAATCTGAGAAAGACGTTTGCTAAATAATATTGAACTGTGGGACGTTTCTTCCTACGTTTAGGTTTGTCCCTTTTGCTGCCTCCATTGTAAGTAAATTGTCTGTGTTTTCTGAGTTGTATTTATAATATACAATCGCGAGCACTGTCAACGGAAAACTGGGCTGTTTGACCACCAAACGAGCCAAAGTTTGTTTGAAAAATGGATATTATTTATGGCCATAAAATATCTGCGTCATTTGGTGACACGTTTTTCCACTTAAATACTTAATTTTTCAATTTACGTGGCAGTGTAAGTCTATTTCAATATGCAAGTAAATAAACAATGGCTAACCTTGCCAGCTCAGTATTTTGCGGTTATTTGGTATCGAGAATTTAAAACCTAGCAAAATTCCTAATATTTTGGACGATTTATGTTTTAATAGTTAAAAACGCCTGTCTAACAAAGTCTTCGTGGAATATAATGGTGCTACGATTTACAGACTTGTTCCTATAACTCTGCTGGCATATTTCCTGTGGTTGTTGTTTGTCCGAATGTTTGATTCAGTTCCAAGATTGTGTTCCCCGCTGCTTATATAAACCAGAATTTGTAACTCGGTCGAATCACTCTCATTCGTCTGTCTGTCAATCTACATTTTATATCTCTTTTCATACCATGTGATGAACTATTATGGAATTCGATTATCTTAAATATTGATTGAAGCTTGGTAATAGGGAAACTCGTTATCCCTATGGATTTGTATAAGATTAGTACACTTGTGCAAGACATTATACAAGCTCGACAATCGTACTTAAATTGTAATTCGCCTTTCTATAATACAACTGATAATTGTGTGCTTTAGTAACGATTGTAGACACACAAACAAATCCCTTTGGTTTTATCTACCAAACGTGAATGTGACGATACTTGTATATACAGGTCGATTTTCTATTTGTTTATATGTAGAAATAATGTAAAAAGGCATAAAATCTCGAATGAAACAAGTCTATTTTTCATATTGGGTGGCTCCGGTAGCTATATAAGGTTAAATTATTTTATGCATGCCAGTGGTAATGATTTCTATTCAACTAGACACTTTTGACCGTTTGGTAGATATTGTGTCATGAAATACCAAAGGGGAAAGCTTGTTATTTACTATTACAACAACGCAAAATTGCCCTTTACTTCAAATTAATGTTTCCATGATGTTGTGATTCTTTAGTTGAGCTGTGAGAGAAAAATAGTCATGAAATTAAATGATTTTCGGGAAGGACCTTGTTTATCTACAAGATAATAGGACCAATTAATGATAATACGATGACCAATTTCCATTCTTGGTTTGCTGGAACAATATCAGGTTGACGACCAATTCCTGGCTTATTGCAAAGGTTAGTTTAGTTTGGAAATAAAAATGTCGCTTTAAAATTTTACAGCGTGAACTTTGTATCCAAAATTTTAAAAACATTATGACATGCAAAATTTTTACTTGTAAAATTATGGATCCGCAATTGGGACGATTATTTTCTATACTTTTATAACTCTAAACCAGAATTTGTACCAGATTCGTCTTTATTACCGAGATCCATCGCAATTAGCAATGAACAAGGACTGAAACGAGAACACTACAGATATTCCAAGACCGTCAACGTAGTCATCAGCTCAATCCAAAGCAACCATGAATGGAATAACATGGGTATGGCTGTTCGGATACTAGGTGATTTCCTTGCTCCTTCACGCACCATCTTCATCTTTGTGTGGAATTATATTCCAGCTGTTTATTCACCATTCATGAGTTCTACTCTCAGAAAATCACTAAATTCGTATTACATTTGAACGTTCTACGTAAAAATGCTATTCTCGCTAATTGGAACGAAGAGCTACAAGTATTTCCAGCGTTAAAGATCATTCTCACAGTGCGCCCAAATTTGAATTGCAACCCAAAAGAAGTTTCAGTGACAGTAATCTGTCGAGGATACTGCTCACCTACTCCCATCTCAGTTGAAGATTTCGGAGAGCTTTTTCTCCAGATTATCTTCTTTGCTCATCGTCAATTATATTGGAACGGTAATAAAAAACTTATCCCAGTGGCTGTTGATGACTTGGAACAGTTTATCCAAGACACACCAAAAGAGCAGCAGGTCGGTTGTCTCAGCCAAAAAACACGACTGAATTACAAATGCAAAACGAAAATCATGGCTCCTTTATTTTTGGGAGAGACACACTACCTTACCCTTTCCCAACAAATATTTAGTCCTGACATAGCCAAAAAAAGATTTCAGCGGAATACGAAGGCCCGGAGTTAATTGGGGCAAGACTTTTCCTAATGAAATCATCCAAATGGTTGAATTTCTTGGAAATATTATTGAAGGTTTGTCGCTCAAACCTCCACCTGTGATATGTTCCTTCGCTTTCATTCTCACCCAGCTCTACTCAAACGGACTTACCAGCATAATTATTGTTGTACAACCACCAAAGCAAGTCATCAAATCGCTGAAGCAATTTGTAAACCACGGGTATAAAATCATTTTTAGCCAGAATCAGTTTTCGTATTCCCCACAAGCGATTTACGGGGGTGAGCTGAAACTGTTCAATTTATCGGCTGAAGAAACATATCAGGTTTATACACATACGGTTATGAACTACAAGTTTTCAGTTTTATCGAGTACAAGCAAAAAATTGGGGAAAGAAATTGACACAGCGCTTGCAGAATATTGGATTTCTTATTATTCCAAATTGATGCGATACAATACAAGAGAAAAATTTAAGTGTGGAAGGTTGGCACAAACTTTTCACCCACAAATTTATCAGTGGATTTGGAAAACTGAGAATCATTACTGGGTTAAAATATCCTTGCAGAGGATCGTTGCATCTGGATTATCATACAAGTGGGAGGAATGGTCCTTGTGGCATCTCAAGCTTACAAAAGGGTTTCATTATAAGGATAGGAGAGGAGACTCTGAAACTGTTGAACATAATAATAAAACTGCCCAAGCGTTCACAATCAAAGTCAAATAAATTGTTAACTTTGAATTTGAGCCTAAATTTGTGCAACCATTCGTAATGGAATTTTGAAACTTCGGGTATTAAAAAAATTAAAACCACTTGACATGCCGTTAGAAACCTAATATTACAAATTAGTCTTCGCATAAAACAAACCTTAATAAGCATGAAAAAATCTGGAGTATTCTCCACTCTTATCTGTCTACATTTTCCTCTTTCTTCCGTTATCCACTACACTTTTTGTGGTTTTAGACAAACTGCGCACGCATTTGTATGGAACGTTAGTAAAATTAACGTAATATGTTAGGGATACGCCGTAAAAAGATTCACAGCCATCAACTCTACAGTTGTGTAAAACGAGTAGCGTAGCAATGGGTCCTGGTGGACCGACCCGAACAGGCCCGTACATTTGAAGAGTTCACTTCAAAATTCCGAACAAAAATGTACAGGACAAATTTTTAATGCAATTTTGTCCAGCTCTCTATAAATTACTTTATATTAATAGAAATTTAAAACCAGGTTTTGGTACTTAGCCACTATTTGTGACTTCCAAATTCCGAAAAAGGCAAATTTCCTATATTCAAAAATTGTATTGGTCCAGGCCATACCCAAACTTGCTATGCTATTGTGTAAAACCCATTAAATATCATGCCATCAAAGTAGAGTGAAGCATATTATACGTTTCTGCATTGCTAAGTTATCAATTAGCAGGTAAAAATTGATTATTTTTAAGATTGGATAATCAAATTCATTGATGATTTCGCAGTAGTGTACTTTAAAATTTTAGTTTAAAACACAGAGTATGATTTACAAGTGTTGCATGGAGAATTATTTGTTGGGTAACAAATGCTTTACAAATTCCGACGTAATGCAAACTTTTAAAGGACCAAAATAATGTTTATTCTTAAAGTTTTATTTTGTTTTGAATAATTTTTTGTTTTCATTTAAACCAATTTGGCTGTCGTACATACCAATTCTTGTGGTTTCCGTGTTTTAATTCCTTGGCAAAAAACATGCATAGAATGGATGCGGGGCATTGGTCATTCCAAATAAAGGGTCCATAGAAGGATCAGGCTCACCAGGTGGCGTACAAACTTTAAATCGTCTAAAAATCGTTGCTAAGTACATAAAGATTTTGGCTTCCACTAAAGCTTGTCCAATGCAAACTCGTTTCCCTGTAAAATACACAAGATCAGTAAACTCGTTGGAAAAAACTAGAACTTTAATATTTTGGCTTAATACCTATACTAAAGGACATCATTTTTGCAGCAACTTTTGTATCCACCACGTTAGTATCTTTATTAAGGAATCTTTCCGGTCTGAAATTTAATGGATCTCCCCAAAGTGTTTCACTTTTGTTTACCCCTTCTATATTTGCCATTAAAACTGTACCCTGAATCCAACATGAATAAAAACGTCATAGTATAATTATTAAATTTACACAATTCTAGGGCTCCAGTTGCTATAAAAAAAGATCCGACATTGGAATTTCGTTATCCCAAATTGTTCTTGCGGATCACATTTACAAAGCGCACTGAGCTTATCCTATTGCACATGTACCTTTTTAATGGTCCGATTTCTAAACATAAAGTCCTCTGGCGCTACCGTCGGTGGTGGAATTGGGGCAACGGTTGAATATCTCAATGTTTCCAAGCATACAGCATGGGTATATGGCAGTTTCGCTTTTTTATCAATTGTCGCTATTTCATCTCTACTTAATACTTGGTCAACTTCCTTGTGAACTTTCTCTTGAATATGTGGGTGTAGAACCATATATAAAATTGCAAAGCTTAATGTTTTAGCACTGGCATCAGTTCCTGCTTGAAATAAGTCCAACATGCAGATTACTAGCTGGTCATCTGGAAACATTTTTTAAAAAAAGCATAAAATCAGTAGGCAACTATAGCGCACGAAAACCTGATACCTTACCAGTAAAATCTGTGTTTGGGTTGTTGGCATTTTCCTTAATTTTCTTCAGAAAAACATCCACATAGCATTGTGGATCGCTGACATAATCTCTAGTTCTCCTATGTTCCTCTATTGTGTCCTTAATGAGTAAATATTGGCATACAAGTATTTTACATTTTTAGGCATTATTTTTTTAGAAAATCTTACCCGCAGAAATTGGTGAATCTCATTAATATTTTTGACTGTCCGATCCTTTCCAAAGTAGGATGGAAACATGTTCCAAATAAAAGGAAAAGCTGAGGAAATATCCAAACTGACCTGTGTATTACGAACCCACTCACTGCTGATACGTACAAGGTGAGTAATTTTGGATCGTCTAACGAATAGTTGGTTCCGGTGACCAATCTCCATAAAACGTTGACAAACGTGAGCACAAATAACTCTGAGCTCTCAACTGCTCCATCGCTACGCTGAGAGGTGAGGTCATTTAAATATGTCATAAATTTCTCAATTTCCTCCCCAATAATTTCATCCATTTCGGCTGCTTTTCCAAATCCAAAGTCCCTCAGTGTTCGAATTGTGAAGGTGCGCAGAGTTTTCCAACTTGATCCGTTGTTCATAGCTATACCTTGCAACTTGCCTCCTGCTCTAATGAATACGAGAGGATGAAGGGTAATGGATTTATGGTAACCCAACTCATGGCTCATAATTTCTTGAAGGGAATCATATGAGTTAAAGACGAGGGCGTCAACAA
Source organism: Orchesella cincta (assembly GCA_001718145.1). Lineage (NCBI taxonomy): Eukaryota > Metazoa > Arthropoda > Collembola > Entomobryomorpha > Orchesellidae > Orchesella > Orchesella cincta. The sequence continues at coordinate 13,187 of LJIJ01003227.1, read as the reverse complement.
CACCCACTTGGATTGAAAACACGTCTCCATAAATTTTGGAAAGTTTTTGGAAAGCGATGGTAGGGTAGTTGATTGGCAGCAATTTGAGTGCGTTTCCGATAATAGGAAGTGGCAGCGGCCCTTAAAAATTATTTTAATTATTAGTTATAGTTTTTATTAAGTTCAAAATATTTCAAAATTTGTGTCTACCTGGGAAACCATTTCTTCGCCTTATTCCTTCCTTAATATACCACAACACTAGAAGCACAACTAAAATTGTAAAAAGCCAAAGCAATACGGCCATTGGAAAACGGTATTAGTAGGTTGTGAGGACCTATTTTCTATAAGTTTAAAATAGTTCACTTAAAAATAGAGGAGCGTATCGTATCAACACAGATTGCAAACTGGATGACCAGCAGAAATATTTCAACTCATTTATATATTTTAGGATTATTTTACCTACAAATTAAAATTAAATGACGACAATTGTGAGAAACACTAGTACTTCAATGAATGTGCGCAAATAATCCACTTCTTGATAATTAATAAATCCACGCGAACTTTTTTTCCTTATATAAAAATTTGGTTTAATGAATAAATATGTAAGTATTTTGTGGCGTGTTTCCTTTTAAAAGTTTTCAATTTTAACGAATTTGGTCGTGTAATGTTTTCTTGTCTGTTATGTTTGTATTTTCTTTCCTTTAACAACAACCAAATGTAATTGCACAATTTTGTAATTGAACGAAGATTGTTAGCAAACATTACGATTTTATGGATTTTATAAAAAAAACATTAATCATGATCGTGTATTTATTTGTACGAAATATTTATTCAGGAAAACCAGATCAATACTACAAATGAGATTTGGACTATATCTACAGCAATAACTTATCAAAGATGATTAAAAAAGCAGAGCTTGTACAAGAATAGCTAAGATTCGTTATGACGTTGGCTCATAAAAAATACGACTAGCAATCCTATTGGATTACCGCAACCAAAAGAAACGCTAGCTGCATTTTTTAAACAAACACGGCGCGAGTAATATTATTGTTTTGTTTTGCAAAAATCGAAGAGAGCAAACAATGCATGCTTTCTCTTATGCGTCCCACTGCAGCGTCACAAATGTTCGTTGAATTTGTTCACTTTTGAGAACACGTAACTTTTAGTGGGCGGAGTTAGCTATACTTATAGAAGCTCTGTTTTTTCAATCCTCTTTGATAACTTATTTATAAAACTGCTTGTCTGGCCAAGTGGAAGTGCTTGGTTGGACATTTTTTAAACCTGATGAAATTATTGAATAAAATTGTCTGCCAGTCTTGCAAATTGCAATGTTTGAATTCGAGTGTCTACTCAGCCAGACTTTTCGTTGCTTTCAATTTGATGATAAAATTTATTAAATTAACTTCGTATCATGTGGTTTAGAGGAAATTTAAAATATTTTGAAATTTCGCTAGAAAACTCCATCTCACTCTAGTTAGGCAATAATTCGTTTACGTGAGCATCAGAGCTTTCAATGAATCATAAAATTATTTATCCTCCTCTACAAATGCAAACACTTTCTGGATGAACAGTTATAAAACTTACGAGGAATAGTATAAGTTAGTTGAGCTCCGATTGACATAAGATTTGTTCAATTTAGGTATTTTATCACGTATATTGAGTATCAGGCCACAATGGGAATATTTGTCGATTTGGGATAAAATTGAAGCTTTAATATTAATATGGGATTTAGCCATGGTGGAAATAACACTAACCAGAAAGGGTTTTTAAGGCTTTTAAAAAGCCAGTCTATCGTTTTAAAAACCAAAAAGCATCATAAATCCGGTAATAATTTGAATTAATTGGTACTATTTAGGGTGAAAGCCAACCGTCATTTCGTCAATAATTCCACATACTGCACAGTGCAGTATCAAACACTAATCTATACCTATTTTCCTTGAAAAAGCTGTTTACGTTTAAACTTATTTCAGTAAATTTAAAATTTACATCAATACTGGAAGTCATCTGCATTGGCTTAAGTATTTATAGTTACGTAAAAGCAAATAGTTTAGTCGAGCAATTAAGGAAGTAAAGTTTCCTGCCTCAAACATGCACAAAGTATCAGATATGTTGTTGATTCCTGGTGTAGGTCACCGTCACATAAATGCGGCTTTGTATACAGAACAATCAAGTTTTGCTGAAACATGGTTTTTAATATTGCCCGTAAAATTATAATCGCTAAATTAACCGTTTGATTTCCTCATGCTAAATCCCATATAAACATTAAACTTCAACTTAATCCCAAATCGAGACAAAGATGCCATTGTGACCTGATACTCAGATATACGTCATAAAATACAAAAATGGGAACATGGATGCCAATCTTAGGCAATCGGAGGTCAATCGGAGCTCAACCAACTTATACTGTTCCTCGTTAGTAATATATTTCCATCTGCGGACATAAATATCATTCTTATTTATTTGAATAATTTTGTTGTGATCTAATTCCTAATGGTTGAAGATTGTGCCACTACATCCATGACGGTGCCGAATGTAGAATTGCTTAATTTCTTTCGAAATGCTAGAAAAAAATTAAGTATATACCTTATTAAATATTAAAATTCAATTAACATTTTCCTCACTAACGAGGAACAAATAACCTAGTTGAGCTACAATTCGCCTAAAATTTGGCACGATGCAATCAGTGTTCAGAACCAATAAATATATGGTCCCGGACCTGCCAGGGTCATAATATATTGGTCGCAGCCAGGGCCATGTAATATATGGCCAAAATAGCAGAAGGTGTTTCAAAGGTTTCAAAATTTTGTAGCAAAGAAAATTAGTTAAGGAGTAACAACAATTAAAAATCGAGAATGTATAAAATTCCACTAAATTTAAGATTCTTTTCACCGTGCTGATATTTTTACCTGTGCTTTTTTTGAGATATTGAATATTAGAAAGTTAGAAACCACCATTTTGGACCCCCATATATTTAATCCGTCTAATACAATGACTGACGTGCGTACATTTTACGCGTGTCATAACGTCTATTAGTAACTAGTCTACTCTCCGTGGGCACATTTGTGATTTCAGAAAATAAAGTGAATTCTGTAGTTCTCATGTCGGTTTAGCTAGGGGAAAATACACTGTATAAGAAGAGCTACTGGAAAGTTTTCAAAATACTGGTCACTGGATGAAAAATCAAAAAGATTCATAGAAAGCAAAAAGATGAATTTAATTCTGCTGTCGGTGTCGAAAAATGCTGTAGTAATTCAATTGTTTCAGTAAAGTTCCTATTGTTGGCAATACAAATAGAAATTATACTTTTGGGATTCAAGATATTTGTGTTTAAAAATGTAGATCAACGGTAAATTTCAAAAATCTAATATTGCTGGGGCCGTTTTTTGTATGCAAGAGCAAACTGAAAGATTTGTTGAACAAGTAAAGCAAGGAAGGGTTCCTGCATCAAACACTCATCATACAGTTTGGAAATTACAATGAATTACTTCCCACATGATGATAAATATTTGAATAGTTGAGTAGATTTTTAAAACATTGTTAAAAACCAGTCATGTTTATATTAATTAAGGTTGCAGTTTTTCCGGGTTTCCAGTTTTCACGTTTTTGTTTCGTTTTACGGTTTGGTTTCATTCCATAACCTAGACGGAAAACGCGTTTTTTGCTTTGGTCTTAGAAAGACGTCACCGCGCACGCGGATTGTTGTAAAAGAGTCCTCTATTTGCCCTAAAATCACATATCCTGCAACCTCCTTTTGTATTAGGCCTGCAGAAGCATATCTGCCGGGAACCCACTAAAATAGGGTTGAAAATTCGATAAGGCAATTATAGCTACAAAACGGAGGAGTTTACTGACCTGGAAGCAGTTTTATTGGATTTTCCACCCTTTTTACCCCAGAAACATTAAGGTTTGTTTATAAATTCAGCTTCTACGTCTTCCCAATCTACATCCCTTTTGTATTTCGAGAAAAAGTTGAGCAAATTAAATCATAATGGTATGTAGACCTAGTAACGAGTCACTGTATAATTTTTTTTTCAAAACTTGTGTTTGTTTCTCGTAAGCAAGGTGACTAACTGAACTGAATAAGCACTTGAGTACTCATTTAAGTATACTCAGAAGCCAAACCTTCCGTAATTACAATTACTTGCACATTGTTTAGGTAATAAGTGTAGTACTGAATGAGTAATCCGCGAGTGTTATATGTAAATTATTGTAAATGCACTATGTACGTATCAGACCAGACAGCAGCATTGTCACTAACTTTATACCAAAACTACGCAAAGCCAAATGTATGCTGTAAACTTATAACTTTGACTTAAACTTGTAAAAATATGATTATCATCCCCGTGCTGAGTTGTCGTTTAAAAAACGTTGTGACATGACCGACACTTAATACTTCAATAGTTTTGTTGCCAGTGAACAACTGCTGCATTTCAAAAAAATTTTAGTAAAACAATGAACATTATTCATTACGACCACAAAACGTTTGTTTGCAATCATTAGTTTCCCAATTTTACCTAACATGACATGTCTTATGTGGCAAAGATTCGAGAAGTTCCAACCAGCTTTATGAAATCGACCTGATATGTGTGTTTCATATGAAGTCACGGTTATGCAGTTTTAAAGACCTATGTGAGTTATGCATGTGGGACAGGGTTATCGGCCGGGGTAATGTGATACGTTTGCTACAGGGGCAATTTGATGTTTGTTGGTCTTGTAAAGGGCGGCATTTTCTCAGAGGTTTTTTGACGGATTTGGCTGAAATTTTCTTTATCCTATTCTCCAAGCGATTCTAGAGGTGGCAATTCAAGGGTTTTGGAAAATTCGAAAACACGCGCGCGTAAATTCAAAACCAAAACGAGTGGTTTTTTGCAAAAAAATTGAATTTTTTTGTAAATTTAAAACGTTTAAAAGTTCCAAACAACCATTACAGTGCCTTCAATAAACTTAAAATTCAAGAATATACGCGAGTTTTACCCTTTCAGTACACTTAAAGATTATTGATTTTTTTTGCAAAAAACCACTCGTTTTGGTTTTGAATTTACGCGCGCGTATTTTCCGAATTTTCCAAAACCCTTGAATTGCCACCTCTAGAATCGCTTGGAGAATAAGATAAAGAAAATTTCAGCCAAATCCGTCAAAACCTCTGAGAAATGCCGTCCCTTTACCAAGACCCAAACATCAAATTGCCCCTGTAGCAACGATCACATTACCCCCGGCCGATCCCCCCGTCCAACATGCATAACTCACAGAGGTCTTTAATACTGGCATAACCGTGACATCCATATGAAACACCCATATCACGGACGATTTCATAAAAGCTGGTGGAACTTCTCTTTCACTTTGTAATGCTTTTTGTATATAGAAAGGGAATGTTACTGGTGCATTTGCAAAATAGACAATTTTAGACCAACAATCTCGGGTTGGGTCGGGTCGATTATTACCAAATCAAATGTCACGATGATGATTAAGTTCTTTGTGTTTGTTTCCTTGACACACATGCACGAAATTGAAATATGAACTGGCAAGGTCGGTCAAGGCACCAGAAAATCCTTTGGTATTATCTGTATTAATAAAAGATGTAACGCGCTTTAAACATGCTGAACTTTGAAGATAAAAAGGGTCTAATTCTTAAGCTAGATAGAAAATAGGTAACTTCATCGTGCACGAGTTAAAACCAACCATAAATTTAAATTTCCACAGTTTTTAATGCTTGAGTTTCTATTAAGACCAACAATGGACGAATCTTATTACAAAGTTGAACTGTGGTTTGAAATCTAATCCCGAATTTGTTATTATTACTTAAATTACCAAACTGTCTTAAATTTTTTGTTAAAAATATGCCAAGTCACGTTTATTTACTATTCCCCGTTCTTCAATTACATATACATAGTAGCACTTGTGTTTGACGTTGTAGAAACTGACAATAAATTGGAAAAAGTTCGACAGCTCAAAGTTATTACATTATACACGTAAAGCATTACACTTAAACTTCATTTTATACTTTAAAAATGGGAATCTACTGACAAAGGACTCGTAGATGAATCATACAACCGGTTTGTGAATTAGCAATAGCAATACAAATCAATAGCAATTAGTGATAATACTGTAAAAAAACCTTTACAACATAAAACCTTTTGGATTTTTTTTGGGAATTTATCAACTTATAAAAAAGAAAAGGAATCATTGGATGGAAGTCAAAAGTAGATTCAATTCATCACCCTACTGTCATTTTAGTCTGTTCTATTCACTTAACAAACAAACCTTCCAAACTCTCCACTTCAGACCTCATCTTCTCTAACTCCTCCAAATACTCCATCTTTTCCTTGTCCGTTCTTGCCAATTTTACACGAAGGTCTGCAATTAATTCATCTTTAGATCGCAGGTGCTGTGTGAGATCTCTATTGGCGTTCTTGACCTTCTTCAGTTCCCGGTGAGTTTGGAGTTGTCTTCTGTCAAAGCTTTGATAGCTCCATCCTTCTCCAGGTTCGTTGTTTTCAGAAATTCTGCCTGTCTCTTCAGCCCTGCGACAACATCCGTGATGCTTGTTCTGTTACTCTGAGCTGGAGGAGCTGGGTCATCTTCATCGTGAGCGATTGAATCATTATCTGACGCACTCGTGGAGTGCACTAATCCTCCAGTTGCTAGTTCATTTAAAGGAGCAACTGAATCATCTCGTGGGACATTCTGAGCGTTCTCAATTTCAGTCACTAGACCGTCAATCTTCGCATTTTGAGGGAGAGTAAATTTTGCCAGCCTCTCTTCCACTGTCAAGCTCACTGCCTTTTTGCCATCGAAATCCCTTTCTGAAACTCCGCAACGTCGTCAGGATGCCGGTACCAAAATAAGTACGGTTTATCAGCATCGAAAAGTCTCAAGTTCCTGGAGAAGGTGAAAATTTTTAATTGAAGTGGTTACATCATGAAACTAAATGCAGTAAATAAAACAATTTACCCAGCTGCTCGCCAATGCAAGGTCGTCGCGTCCGAAAAAGAATTGAACAAGACCAGACCTTTCCACATGATTGCGGGTGAAGCCGGGGTGCTCCTTATCTTCATCCGGAGTTGCTTTCCGAATCATCCCTGGATAAAAGGGATTACCAGGAAGATCCAACCACGCCATCACCACACTCCCTTCTAAGAACTTCTCATGGGGTTTGGTAGCCGGAACCTATGAACGCATAATCAAATGGTTTAAACAATGACATTAAAAGTTAACAGATGATGACAATGCATGTATGTGCTTCACCATACCTTTTTAGACGGACGTGGCTGCTGAAAATCCACAGAGATCTTCTGCCCCATTGACGACGAAACTCGTTTCGACCGCCTCACTTCGGGTGTCGATTGTTGACTAGTGGAGGAACTGGGGCAGGAGTACGAACGATCAATTCTTAGGCGTGGATAAACTGTTAACTCATCAGGTTCCTGGCTTGCCACCTCCCTTTCTTCCAACTCCTCCTTCACGGTGATCCAAATCTCACTACATTCCTCAGGTTCCTGCTTTACAATGACCCCAAGTTCCCTATGGAGTTGGGTTGACGTTGATGGCAGCGTACTGGTTTCCATTTGCTCTAAAAAGGTTCATAGATTTTGATTTCTAGGGTGTCAAAAGTGACAATTTAAGGTGGAGGATGTAATTTTTTGAAATATTACCAGCTGAGCTACTCCTCGCCCTTTTACGTGTCCCGTTCCCATTTGCCAGTGGTGGTTCACCTGACGTTGACATAGAGTCGCACTCATCACTGGTAGATGACTCAGAGTACTTTTCATGGGGATTTATAGCAGGGACCTGTGGATCCATTATTAAATAGTTTACACAAAGACATTAACCGTTTCAGCATGATGGTAGTTGATTTCAAAATTCTACCTTACCTTTTTTGACGGTGGTGGCTGCGGAGGATCCTTGGGATGATCTGTACCTTTGACGAAACTCGTTGTTTCCTTCTCTCTTCCGGATTTGATTGTTGACCAGTTGAAGTGGAGGAGCAGGAGTAAGAACGACCAATCCTTATCTGGGGCGAAGCTGTCAAGTCATAGTCCTCCACCTCACTTTCCACAAGGTCAAGTTCCTCTTTCACAATAATTTCAAGCACCTCATTTTCTTCAGGCTCCTCCTTCACAACGACTCCGCGTAGTAGGCTCGGGTCTTCAATGTTATCACTCTCCCCACTGGAAGATGATGAAGTGGATTCTCTCTTTCTCTTCCACATCCCGAATCTCCAGAAACTCTCAACTAATTAATCAACCCAAAAACCAAAACCAGTATTAAACTATAACTTTTCGGTTATCAATGCCAAAAATAAAATTCGGCCCTCACACAAAATAAAAATGCACGCAACTAGCACGGTTGCAAAATCTTCCAGAGCACGGGAGCATTGCTCACAGAACATCGGCTAAAAGAGTATCTCTCGCAGAACATCGGCTAAAAAGAGTATCTCTCGCAGAACATGTTCATGTTCTGCCATACAAAATTCTGCTTTTTGCTTGCAGAACATGTGGAAGATTCTGCAACCGTGGCAACTAGAAGGAACTTGTTTTTGTTGACCTGCACTCGCTCGTAGTCAGTTCTACTTCTTAAATGTCTCAATGTTTTTTGGTTGTGCTTTTAAGGATTTTGTATTTCGCGCCCGGTCCAAAGTGACTTAAGTTCCGTCTTCGTCCTGAAGATGGTGTGGTGGTGGTGGCGAACAATGAATAGGCATGTGAACTCTTAACTTAAATAAAGGAATTATGACAAACAATGAACGTCGTCGATGCGAAGAACGTATGTATCCCATAGAGAGCATGAAGGAATGAAATGGAAAGCAAGGTAAGAAATACATGGTAAATAACGTCTCATAATTTAAATGACGTACAATTTTCAGTCATCGAACTCCTGAAGTTCTTCAACTGGTTTTTGTAGGTAATACCATTCTGTTTAGCCAACGAGTCCAGTTTGTGCATGACTGTGATACTGTGAATCGATCAGTAACTTCTTCAACTGTCCTAATTTTCAAGAAAGATTGCTAACTTGTAAGTAATTCTGAACAAACTTCAAAAATTTTGTGAGAAGTCAGAGAAGTGGGACATCTATGACCGTCGGGTCACTCTACTTAAAATTGCAGGATTGATGTGAAGGTAAATGCGTGGATGTCAATGCGGTGTACTTGCTTTTAATGGTGCGTCCATAAACGACGTCACTAAAAATCCGCGATTTTTCAGACCAAAAAGGGGGAGTCAAGATTTGTATGTCATTTATGATACAAGGACAGAACGCAGTTGGCCGAGAAAAAAATTTCACAAAATGGTGGTGGTGGTGGCATCCCCTTTAAGTTTAAGAGCAAAAATATGAGAACATCATAATATATGTATTAGTACCTTAAAAACGTGCCATGATTATGACGACCAAGATGAAATAAGCATTCAATAGAAGCAATTATATCAAATTTTTCATTGAGGTCCTACAATCTTGTACTCTCAGCTCGACTTCAAGACCTCCACATTTTTTTGGCATATTTAATGCCTTCTTTGCTAACCGAAATTCCCACACATTCCACGCCGTAATTTTCTGCTAAATACTTGCACAACGTACCCCAACCGCAGCCGACATCAAGCACACGCATTCCCGGCTTCAGGTCAAGTTTTTTAGCAATTAGCTCCAGTTTATGAAGCTGTGCATCATTGAGGTTATCCGCTTTCGCCCAATATGCACTGGAATATTGCATCCAAGGGTCGAGAAAACTTTCAAAAAAGTCGTTAAAATCATAGTGTTTTTCCGATTTGAAAGGCTCTTCCTCTTGTCTGCAATTAAATGCTTTAAACTCCAATAGAGGAATCGGTTGAGGGGATGAAAATACCACTCGAAAAGGTTGCCGACAAGTATTCGGTAGAAAACTTGGGAAACATCGGCATCCGTTCCCATTACCTCCCACCCTCCATTCATGTACTCTTCTCCGATTGCCAAACTACCTCGATTTGCTATCAATGGGAAGACTCCACGTTGTTGATTTTACGTGGACGAGGGTGGAGTAGCCACATTTTTTCAAAATTCTTTTCTCTCCTCTTTGAAAATTTGTTGCGGGACTGCTCAGGAAGGTGACAAACTATTCCCAATTTTTCACACTTGGAAACTAATTTGATCCCAACTGCCTAGTAAACAGTTTGAGAAGGCCCCAATTCGCAAAATTTATAGTGCGAATTAGAGCCAATGTTAAGGCGTACAGGAAGTCTACAAATCGGCTCATTATGAAATGAGAGTTGAGCAGCACAGCTCTCCAAAAACAAATGTTGAATGAGCAAAATAGTCTCATGCAAGACATTATATTTGACTCGATTTTGAAAATCCAGACGGTGACGCGTCTAGACATAGACGTAATTCCACGATCCATTTTTTAGCGACTGACGCAAATGCCAAGAAAATATTTTTTGTATCGCTCTAATATAAACGTGTTTTTCCCTAATTTCTCATCACCTAAAACTCGATTTCATCATTAAAAAAAGTTAATGAAGATGATTCACTAATAAGACCTCTTTTAATAATATCAAACTTCCAGGTACCAGGAAGTAAGGTGATAAATAGAACAAGTTTTCCACCTTCTGATCATGCGACCATGTTTCTCTCATTAAAATCAGTGAGGTACTTTATGTAGCTACTTACAATGTATTCTCTGAGGAGCAAACTATGTTTCTGTTAATATTTTACCAATTATCTCTACATATACCTGTTGACCTACTCGAGTTCCCACGCTGCGTAAGACTGACGCAAGTGTGTCCATCTCCAGAGCTCTCTGAATATATTTTATATCAATTTTAAGCTAACTCCAAATACCTGTTTCACGCGTCAGACACCAAAGAGGTGAGGTTTGTGAGCAATGATTATGAAATCGTGGTCACTGGTAGCTGAGCAAAAAGTTGGTGATTGAAATCTACCTGGTGCTCATGTAATATCCGGGGCAATTAGCTGTGAGAACAAGAACAAGAATTATTAGCACATTTATTTTGAGCAGAGGACACCGTGGTTGCCGCCGTCATTAAATTCCAGTCTCCAACTTGGAAGTAGATCTGCAGAAGAATCGAGAAGGTAGTCTTGTTTGAGTTTTATATAAAAGACCCACACTCCTCAAGTTCCTGCTCAAGTTGATTCTCGCCTTTGGTACGGAATTACTTACAACTCAGATATCCTGAAAAGATTAGCATCATCATCATCATCATCATCAGAAACTTTTTATTTCTAAATTTCTGCAACACAGTTGTATTTTGAGTGCGTGTGTAAACCCTTAGAATGGCCGGGGACACATCAACTCAACTCTGGTTGACTCACGCTCTAAACGATGATGAGGTGCCGAGGGCTCTCATCCTTTGTTTTTCTCTGAAAAGAGTGTTGACAGCGAAGAAGCTTGCAGTGCTCGTGTCTCCTCAAGTGTCCCAGCCTTGAGAGAAGCTCTTCACATTGGCTTCGACTTCTTTTTCGACCTCGAGAAAGGAAGAATACGGCTGGGCTGGAAGATGAGGACTTTGCCAAGTTGTCCGTGCTCACTCTCAAGCCTTTTGAGAAAATTGTTTTCTCTCCCCAACCATGATGGTAGGTAGACGTACAATTTCAACTCATACAAATCTTGATAATGAAACTTTAATTCATTCCAATTATCAGGCGCTCAAAATTCTGACGAACTATTCAACAAGTGCAACCCGAATTTCAACGTTCTGCTGGGAGAGCAAGAGAAGAGCTCAATTTGTATGGTGCAACCGTGTCCCGATACCTTCAAGGTTCTCATGAACGAGCTTCGCACAAGGAATGGAAATACGTGGAGCAATACCTGAGAACCTGGACAAAAAATCAGAGTGGAGGAAACATGGCTTCCCTTGAAGCTCAATATTGCCATGAACTCTCAACCCAGAACAAGTTTTTACTTGAGTATGGTCCAAAAACATGAGCAAAAATTGTAACTGAGATTTAATTTAATTGGAATTTCTCTAATTATTTGAATAGAAAGGGCTCCAAAGTTTCAATGATAAACCTGGCCGATATCCCAATTGATGTGAAGCAGGAAAATTTTGGACTTTTTGCAAAAGTTATAAAAGCTATATAAAAACCATAAATTATCATATAAATTGAGTTGACTAATACTCTATTTTTCATTTCCAGTTGATTTTGGAGAACAGGAAAATGTTGTATAATGGAGCAGTGAAACCTCTCTTACAACGTGTGATGGAGGTAATATATTTATAACAAAAAAAACTTTATGTAAGCAATTGAAAAAAATTCATGTTAACATGTTTCGTTTGTAGATTCCAACACTTGTGGGAATTTTCCAAACACCCAAGTTCCACAAGGAGCCATAGCCATTGTCGGAATGAGCTGCCGCTACCCAAACGCGGATAACGTGGAGGAGTTTTGGAAGCTTCTCATCAACACTGAGGACGGGACGGGAACTCCCCCTGACTACCGTTGGCGTCGGGACCAATCCCACAGATTTAGATCGGAGTGTCTGAAAACGAACGCTGGTTTCCTCCACTACCCTGTGGAAGAGTTTGACTCGAAATTCTTTGGAATTTCTCCGAAAGAAATGGTATTTCTGGATCCGCAGCATAGACTTCTCCATGAGCTCGTTTGGGAAGGACTTGAGGACGCTGCCGTTGCCCCAGAATCATTGGTGGGCACAACTGGAAGTGTTTTTATTGGCGCCTGGACAGCGGACTACAAGGACATTTTGACCAGCACTGGAAACGACGAGTTTTACCGGATGTACATGGGGAACTCGATTGGGCTGCAGCTGCGAGAATCTCCCACTTTTTGGGGATGACAGGGCCAGCATTGCGACGGAATCTGGATGTTCTTCTGCATGGTTGCTGTACATCTCGCTTGCAAAAGTTTGCAGCGAGGGGAAACAATTTTGCTCTGGCATGCGGAGTCAACCTCCTTCTCCACCCTTTTGGTAAGATCTGATGCCCATGGTCATTTCCCGGATGGGCACTGCAAAACTTTTGACGCGGATGCAAACGGCTTTGCAAGAGCTGAGGGTGTGGAGTTCTGGTTCTCAAGAGGCTGTCCGATGCGGTTCGAGATGAGGATAAGATTTGGGCTCTGATAAGAGGAACTGAATGAGTCAAGAAGGAATCAGCAAAAGTATGGGAACACCCACAATCAATGTGAATCGATGGCAATGACTCAAGCTCTCCAAGATGCGAGAGTTCATCCAGCCTTGGTTCTTATGGGAGGCACACGGAACG
>LJIJ01003226.1:0-20426 GCA_001718145.1 Orchesella cincta | reverse complement strand
ATAAAATATATTAAATTGCAAGATTTATAGAGATAATATGAGTTCGTCATTTTGCTAAAATGTGGTTGCTTACTGTGTAGGAGCAATTTTGCTGAAGTAGATGAAACGTAGTCTATTCTGGAAATGAAAAGCCATTATTCGTTTTCATACAATTAATTTGCAATACTCATACAGATTTTGTTTGTACAGGTACGTTTAATTTTATATTAAAAATTAAGATTGCCTTTAGTTTGGATCTCTGGTTAAACCAACAATTTTTTAAAGGAAAAAGCAGTGCGCTTCGTAGGCATATGGAGAAACGTTCCACCTATAGGTGGGCAAATCTAACGAAAAACTGTTCTTTAAATATTTTGTTTAGTAGAAAAATCTTCGTTTTCGTATTTTTATATGCACTTATCACTTCTAATTCACCAGTTTACTGGAACCTGCACAGTGCAATTTTAAAGACAATAAAATATCACATATGCGAGAGTAATTTAATTTGGATACGAATCAAATGGCTTCGTTAAAAACGTTAAGGCAACTTTTAACTAATATCTGTGTTAACGAAGCAGACTAATATATTGATTTCAGACCGTAATTATGGTATGAAATGAATAATTGAGCCATAAAACTAATGGGCTTATAAAATTCAGCGCGTAGTCTATTATGTCTAGACTAAATGCTTACCGCCGTTGACGTCATCGTCTTCACATTTAACGAGAGAAGGCTGAAAATAATCAACTTTTTCCTAAAATGTCCCTGCTAACTCTGTTTCTGCAATTTACGGTAAAGGAGATGAATCATCCTCTATTCTGGAAATGGAAAGCAATTATTCATATTAATAAAATGTATCTGCAAAACTCGTACAGGTACACGTCTGCCTTGTAGAGTTGCTTTTAACTTTAAATTTTAAATTTTACTTACGTTAAGTTTGGAACTATTGTTAAATGGCAAAAATTTATTTGGATTGGGCGGTGAGCTACCTAACCATGTAGAGAACAGTTCCACCTGTAGGTGGGCGTATATTTTTAAAACTAGAAGCTTTCTTTTGATGTTTGGCTTAGCAAAAATTACCTTCGTCGAATTATTTTGTTTGTACTGAAAATTTCTGAATCACCTATATTCTGCAACCTACACTGTTTTATTTCAAAGACAACAAAAATTGAAAATGCGAAGGTAATTTAGTTTGGATACGAATGAATAGTTGAAGACAACTTTGAACTAATAGCTGTGTTGACGAAGCAGACCAATATCTTTACTTCATACGGCAATTAGTAATTAGCTAGTAATGAGCCATAAAAGTAATGGGTTATAAAATTTAACACACAGGCTATTATTTATGTCTAGACTATGCTGCAAGCCGCGGTTGACGTCATAATATAAAGAATTCAAGATTTTTTAAATTTAATACATGGAGATGTTGTGAATTATCCTATCCATTTTGCCATTTAGTAAGGCATAAAATATTATTCTAGTATCTTTTCTAATGTACTAAGGAATCGAAAACTCTATAGAATTCAGCAACTTACTGCATCTAGAATCCAGCACCTAATATGTTTGACCATGCCATCAAATATTTTTTGATACCCTTCTGCCAATGCCTTGAACGATCATTCAAGCGCGTAATTTCATTGAACAAGGTAGTGGAAAATTTATCACGAAAAGCCGCAATTAAGATGAACTAAATTTTCTATTCATTACCTAACAGGGCTTCGAGAATATACAATGGTGACACTTCCAAATATGTCGTGGCTTCCTGTACTACGTAATGTTGTCTGATTAAGTTGAGGCGTCCTATTTTTCTGAAATTCAAAAATATTTTTACATTTTCATATAATCATTTGTGATAAACGTAGAAACATTTATATAAAGAAGCGGTACTATATAGCTGGACTGTATTTAAATATCGTCAATTTTGAGAAACCAACGAGTTAAAACACAAATCTTTAAGTACATTTACTAACCCATTTAGTGTAAATCCAGTCGATGTAACTTATACAACGACTGGGACCTATATGTGGGAACCACAGGATTTAATGACAAGTTTTAAAAATCTACTTTTCGTTTGGTTTTTCTGGATATTTTACAAACCATAAAAGCAGCCTAACTTGCAATTTTGACACCGCTGCATATTTCATCAAAATAAGAGTCTCAAGTTATCTATTAAGTGTCCATGGTTGATCTGCAGAACATGTTACGATGCATTTATTGAGCCTATTACTACGAGAAATTTTCATCAAACGACTTTAGGACTTGACTAAACTAACTTTTTTAACACTTTTCAATAAAGTTAATTGAAAGTTTGCTAATCCAATAATAAATCCACAATGGATTTGTAAAACTCCCGGAAGAATAACTTTTGAACAAGATTTGGAAGCTCATTTCGTTGTTCAACAGGGATAGTCAGAAAAAAATATTACTTGCATTTACACTACATTGGGCTGACTGACTATACATGTTCCTATACATCAGGCAGTTTTTTGGCTAGGTGTCCTTCTGTCCTAGTCCAGCTATATAATACCTCTTGTTTATACTTATTTTCAATGTATGGTTTAAAGATAATTTATCTACCCATAATCTAATACAATTGTTAAATTGACTGAACAATGCATTTCGTAGCGATAATGTGTTCCCTACCAATGTTCCTTTGGAAAACGTTTGAAGGTGGATTTTTATCAAAATTAGTTGGAGACATCCATTGTGTCTAAAGAGAGAAAGGAGAAACTGACACAACTTGAAATAATTCATATTCTCAAGTCTATAAATAGGAACTACTTATACGCTAACAAGTGGCGAAATACCGACGCAACGGACATAAGAAGAGTCGTCATGAGTTCCGATGACTTTAAAGAAGAGTTTGATCAAATATCTCAATACTTGTTGAGTATGAATATGTTAATCGACTGCAACGAGATTTTATTCAAAATCTATGTATTCAGACTTTGCATGAGGAGAATGCAGCAACAGTTCATGTAGATATTGACCAAAATTATACATTTCTTATTCAAGATGTAGTACATGTATTCAAACTTATAAAAATTGTGTAAAATCGATTTTTAAATTTGTCTTTTGTTTTGTTTAATTTTTATTTACAATTTGTAGGGGTTTCACTGGATTAACAAATAGGCTACTACACCAATTTGTCTTGCACTGGTGGAGGCGAGAAACCCGGAGACTCAAATTTCGGACATACTGTGTAATCAGTAACGACTTTACTCATGATGCTGATACCTTCCATGCGTTTTTGTATGAAGTCCAACGTCAAATGAAACAGGATTTCGAAAATTTATTACATGTCGGATGGGACAGCTGGGCAGTACTAAAATTTTAAAAACTCTTCTTCTTCTTCAAAATCATGTTGCAGACTTCAAAATTCCAGTGATATGGCATTTTACAGACACAACCCACGGAAAGTCTACTTCTGACGCTATCAGGCATCGTCAAACCAGTATCTAGAATTTAAAACTTAAAACGTGGAACTTACATTACAACAGCTGGATTCAGATACTATATGTTTGTTATATGTAGACAAAAGTGTTGTTGGTCAAAAACGAATATATTTAGTACCACGTTACGGTAGGTTTAAGACAATACCCGGGTCTAGGAGGTACTACATGTTTGTTTCAGAGCAGAACGCTATGATATTGTAGCTTGAAGTCGTCATCTGAATTCTTTTTAAATTTAATTTTGTTCAATGGGAAGCAACAGTGTTTTCAATGAATTTGCCCTAAGAAGGTACGTTTTATGCATTCCAGTTTGCGTCCACCTACCAAATTGGTATGCTCTCTGAGTGTATTGATGCAAACGACGAAGTTTTATTTCAGATTTTGAAATCTGAAAATCAAGATATTGAAGGAATGTTAAAATGGAATACCCAAATCCTTTTGTTTTCAATTATATACTGATTCGAGATATATTACGCCAAGTTTAAACCCCGTTAAACTTGATGGGCAAGAGTTAACTTTTGTTGAGAATGATGTTGTGTTAAAGCGTCATATAATAGCTTGCAGATAACAAGGACGTCAATTCTAAGGCAATTGCTATTATAGACGTAGTGGCCTTTGCAGGCTATATTCTTAAAACTACATAAATTTATTTACGTGAAACATCATATGTTTATTAACTATATTGTAAACAGTTTTTACATTTTGTTTCTTCATTGAAGTTAATCTAATAATAAAATAGTTTGTATACAGCATGTAAATAACAGTTAATTTTCATACTTTATAACCATATAATTGTAATATTCTTAAAGGTTAGAATTTAGGATGTATAGGACGAAGTTTCATATGCATAAGTACTAATCTTGGTCGCAGTATATTAATACCTTACAACAAGAGGATTACATGGTCAAAGCTTTGGATAGAGGTGTAATCCTTCGTGAATTTTAAGACGGATTATTCTCCAGGCTTACTGTTGATGAGGTTGGGCAGCTGCATTACCTTCACATTTTTATTTCTACAATGATTTTCTTTTTATATGCTTGGTGAACATAACTTTCATTTACTAAATATATATTTAGTTTTTCTCAACTGGTCTTTTCAGGAAGGACTGGTACTGGTGCGTCCACACACCACATAGTGTATTACTTTAACACTTTTATTACACTACTAGAATGATGTCATATGTAGTCCTACTAAAGGCCCGAGGGCAATGCGGATTCTCGATATTTATACATTTGCAAAAACAATCTGTGCAGTTTTATGAGCTAATTCCGAATATGCTAACAGTTTTTCACAACGCTATTTAGTTATGAATTAGAGTGGTTTTATGAAAAAACAAATAGCTTTCAAAATTTTTCGAATTTTAGGCGTGATAAAAATATAGCTTTTTTCTGGCTGATTCTGAATATGCTAAAAGTTTTTCGCTGCGCTATTTAGTTTACGAGTTGTTTTACGAAAAATTAGAAAATCCCACATTTCGTTCCACATCCCACAAGTTTTGAATTTTCAAAAACAAATAAACACTGGACACACTGAGTCCGAATATGGCAGTACCTTCTCTCTCGATTGCTTACTTCACGAGGAAATATGGTTTCTATGTCACTCAATGTTTGTGATGCTGCTAAAAATAAACGGTGTCGAATTTTAAAACAGAAAAAAGATATTTAGATAATTTAGTTACCTTTCATTTAAAAAACGAATTTTGGTTCTAGCTTCTTTGGTGTCCGAGAAAAAATGGTAAAACCGTATAAACCCGAATTTGTTGAAAATCTTTCATTTCTCCGAAGCATTTAGTTTTAAAAATTAAAAACTTTGCACACCCACAAACATTGACACCGGCTATCACGCATCACATAAGTTTGAAGAAAATCAAAAATATCGTCAAAAAACGAAGTGTCGAAATATATTATAAATACGAAAAATATTAGGTCATGATATAACATCCAAATCTTACGTGCACACCAATTTTTAGGCAAATTGGAGTGAAACCCGGTTATACTGTTCCTCGTAAGTTTAGTCAAGTCGTAAAGGTTCTTAAATTTTTATTATGCACCTTTAGGTACATATTAGGAAGACTTTGTATCGTGTCGTCTTTCGTCCGTCTCTATATAACCTAGATTAATTGTTTCTCAGATGTCACCAAAGATAATGAAGAATTTAAGTTTCTTCTCCCGTATCCCACAAAGTTAATTAGTAATATAAAGTTTGCGCTTTTTGGTCCTCTGTTACGGTTTGTTTCGGTCCTCTGTTATGGTACGCACTAAAATTTAAAGTTGTGAGTGGTAGTGATGATCAAAATTAAGTCGGACATTTCCAATGGAAAAAATTTTGGCGTAAAATATGAATGGGGGATAATAAACAGTGCAGCATTTCAAAAAAAAGTCCAAATTGAAAAATAATAATTTTGTAAGCGCAATTAATAATTATAATTTGCGAGAAACGTTAGAATATCTTAACACAACACATTTTTATTCTCTCAGTATTGAAAAATAATAAATCCAAACAATTAGTTTCATCTTTTAACATTGAGTCCATTTCTAATTTTCTGGAATTACATGCCATCTTTCTGCTTTCTACCATATTACAGTTTTTATTTACGAATCTTTTTTGCAATAATTTTAATGAATGTCAGTTACTCGAAACTGTATTTATAAATATAAATAGTTAAATAACAAAGAATTTCTACCGCCTTTTTTTCTTAACACAGAATACGAATTTACATATAACCTTGAATAAAAGAGCATAATATTTGAACCCAAATCAAATAATCGATTCCCGTCAACGTAATAAGAAACTGCTAATACTGATTCTACGCGAAAGGAAATTTTTTAATCTTATGCGGGTTTCTCAAAATTCTGAATGTATAATTTTAGTTGCAAGAAATACATCAAGTGAAAAATCAATATGCCAAAAACTAATATGATTCTTGCTTTAGCGTACGTACGTATTGTTGACTTCCTCCATTAACTCTGTAGGCTGCTTACATAGGTATTAAAGATCTTGAAGTCCGCAACATTTTCGTTAATAATTTGGTTCATCTGGTTAGAGAAAGTGTTTTTAATGAAAATAATCTCATTAACTGCTCTTAATCTATGTTTATTCAAGTTTCTACGAATTATGAGAATATTTACCAAAATGAGAATAACTGAATCAGCAATCAACAACGATTTCTTCACTTCTTCGAGAGAAAACTGCCTGTAAAAATTAGTACAAATGGATTAATACTCCTGCTGTTTATACAAGTACAGTCACATTAAGTTTTCATTTCAACTCACCTTTAAATTTCATTTCGTTTTGCGTTTCCGCCTGCATCACTTCCTTCAACATCTCCCCAATTGCATCATCTAGTTCCTTTTGGTTTTGGTACCCATCATCATCATCATGAAGGGTTTTCATCATCATCTCTGCTTCCTTGACCTTCTGAATAAACTACAGCTGATTGCAGCAACATTTTCCAGCCTGCCTCGCGTCTTTCGTGAAAACACAGTGAAGTTCATCAGGGGGGGGAGGGGGGGGGGGGGGGTGATTTGAATATTTCCTGACATTTTGAATCGACCGACTGGGAAGATATTTGAGAATTTTGTAGTTTCTTATTGCATTTTTCATTGAGAAACATACATGTAGTTACAGTAAGAACTACTGGCAAGGTTTGTCAAGGGAATACAGGGTACTGGATGACAATAGAAAACTTAGTTGTCTGTCGGTAAAAGTTTGCCAATCCTAAACGGGCAAATGTTTCATTGTGGCAGAATAACGCGGAAGTATGTTAGGTCTAGCTGTCGGTGTCAAAAACCATTAGAACCTTCAATTGTTTCATACAATTTCACGTGTACCCTACAAATCAATTATACTTTTGGGAACCAATATCATTTGTTTTTGAAAATGAAGCCAACGGAAAATTTCAACCAAACTGATATTGTTTGGTGACATTTGTGTATGCAAGAGCAAACTAAAAAGATATGTTGAGCAAGTAAGGCCATGAAGTATCTTGCATCAAACTTTAATAGCTTTTAATGTAAATGAAGTACTCGCCACTAGGTGGGGATTCCAAGTCAAAAGTCTACCTAACGAGTTTTTACATATGAAACAAATCCTGTCTTTTATATAAATAAATATTGGTAATTTAAATATTTGTCACAAAATGTCCCATCCGTATAAATTTAAAGCGAGACCCTTCTTCATGTTTATAGTGTGTGTGTATTGTTGTATTATTTCGGGGTCCCCGTGATCATTTAATGTGCATTGCTGCGCACCGATCATGCGTGCTCATCTCATAGCAACCTGAGCCTGCCTCCGCATCGATACTTGTCCCATATGAGCTTTACTCACACGATACACGAGGGTGACTTAATCCCACTTATATTAGGATTTTGGATCTAACCCATTTACCAGTTACCAGGTCATCTTCCTATATGTGAAGGGAAACACTACAGGGAGTACTGCAGTGTGTATGGTCACCTCCCTCCGTGACAACATACAGTACTACGTCCCCGTACTAACCACAGAGCCAAGGACGAGTAGCAGGACTGAGCTTGGGTTCCGCATTTTTGCGCCCCCAGGGGGTGATTGCGAGCCCGCAACCTTACAGGCAGCCGAGAGCTTACTTGCAATGGTTGCTAGCCTGCCTCTCATTCATTGTTTAATAGTCAGTATGATAAATGCCATAAGAAATTATAAAAAATTCATTAATATCTCAAATTGACAAAAGTGCCCATGTAGACTTGATACTCAATATACGTTATAAGACAGGTAAAATAAACTTACATGCCAAATCTTAGGTCAATCGGAGCTCAACCAGGTTATATGTTCCCTCGTAAGAGAAAGTAAAATAATTCCCTCTTAGAACGAAAAAAGATTGTTTTCTCCACTACGCGTCCCAAAACCACACATACTTTCACAAGCATGTTGCATGACTGTGCTATATTTTTCAGCACAACATCCTTCAAAGTAAGGCTGATGCCCCTTTAATACAAGAGAATGCGTAAGGCGGAAGCATACATAATCCTCTAATATGTGTGACTAGTTTACCTACATATTTTTGCTCGTTATAAAAACTTAAGTGTGTTATACAAAGATAACTAACGCATAATAGAATTTTGTGTGATCATTTCTAAATGTTTCGACTTCTGATGGACGTATTTTTAAACGATTCTGAATTTAAAACTACGGTCTTGCAGCAAACACGTAAGTAAACATACTATATAACCAATAATATAGTGGCCAAAAGAATTCTTTCTTGCTCAAAAGAAGTAAAACGAAGATGATAAAAATAAAGCCAAGTGGTTTTCCCTATTTAGGCCAATGCACAGCAGTGTCCTTGAGCTTGAGAAAATCTTTGCTTGAGTTACAGATTCCAATCGATATTTCATTGGTCTTGTCTGGCAGCTAATTTCCTTAGACGTTTATCGTTTCTTGTATTCAGCTGTAGTATAAATCAGCAGCAAGAAAACATGTGTCTGTGGTGCGTTATTACTAGCTGGAAGTTGTATTGATCAAGGACACTGATCTACGCACTTATATTCTTGTACTTCTTCTGTACTTTCACTCCCAGTTTTATGCAAGAGCAAACCCAAGTTGTTTTTAGCTCTTTAAATCTAACATTTAGGTGTAACAATTCATGAAATGGTATAAAAAGTTATATATCAATGTTGTAGTGAAAAGAAAATTCGTCAACTCGAGAGAATGCCTGATTTCAAAAGAAGGAAGCATCAAATGAAAAGACAGCAGCCAGTGGAAATATATTCAGCCGAGACCAGTCGGCTTCTGAAAGAACTGATAGAGGAGGAGATGGGAAAAGTAAGAATTTTAAAGCCGGTTGAGGATCTGAGTAAAAAAGACTTAGTCGTGACCATGGAGGAGATGCACATACTTCTCAAGATGAAGCATATTAAGAACAGGTGGAAACTGGTTTGTCAGGAGTACTTGAAGAACCCGAAGAAACTAAATCTGCAAAAAGATTCACAGTAGGAAAGATGTAAGTTTTAAGATGAAATTTCAAGTTGAGAAAATGACATTGCGTTTAAAAATTAAATATTTTGCAATTTTATTCTTTAGCAGTGTGACCCTTTAGCAGTTTCAATGAGCAACGAGCTAAAAAAATTCAACAAAAATAATAGTTTAAAATAATTTGTGATGCTCATAAATTTGGTTCAATCATGTTTTGATAGTCGCATTTGTTTAAAATATTAAGCGAAAACTCATCTAACTGTCTGAACTATTATGTGCTTTTGTTTTATGTATGAACTATTTTTTTGTTTACTTAATTTGTAAACCGGTTATAAACCTATTGGAAGGCCACTTCTTGTCTAGAGACTGACTGCCTCATGTGTATGTATTTTTGTTAAGGTTTCACAACTAGACCGAATGGGGCAGTGTGAGATTTGCTGCTGTTGTATATAAATGTGTGTAAAACCGAGACTATTCAGTTTTCGGTGTGTTTTGCATTTTTTGAGTAACGTTGAGAAAATTTTGATGGCTTTGGCGATAGTGTCTAGCAGTGTTTCTTCAGCAAATAGAAGCATGCGTTCTTATACTCCGATTTAATGAATGAGAACTTGCTTTGTTGTTTTACATAATGCAATGTAATCAAAATTATATGAAATCCTTTCAAGTTGTATTCTTACTCTCAATCACGAAAATCAATGAATGTGACAATGTTATCCTAAACGAAAACATGAAAATTCAAAGAAAATATGTACGTAAAACATCATAGATGTAGTTTTTAATTTTTTTATTATGGTTTTGTTTTATAGACGAGTGCTAAACCTGCATGCATCAATAGATTAAGAACAAAACCGGCATATCAAAATCAGGTACTTGCTGTGCACCGACCAAACCACATAATGCATTGTAATTTCTCACAGAATAAATTTCTTGTGTCGATAAGTTTTTAAATCAATGGTATGTGCCTAACCATGCTGTCTGAATTAAATATTGAGTATATTGTGTCAAGAAACTATGCGTGTATAAATGTGGACAGAGCTCTTGTGTTTTAAAAAGCATTCGCATCTACGTACACAAGTGTGTTTCGTTGTAAGGCAGTGAAACCCTCTTGTGTAGAAATCACTTGCATGGGATATAGAGAGAGAGAAAGCTAGCTTATTTCATACAGGTTTGCAAAAACTAAATATATTTTCACTTCCCGTTTAACAACAATCTGAACAACCCTCAGACTACATTCATTTCTCCAACCGTTTTTTAAGCTCTTTGACACCGTGGTTTATTACGGCTAGTTAATGCTATAGGGAAAGTATTAAGGAAAGCGTACAGAGAGTTCTTTCGCGATATTCCAATATGCTTCCAAATATTCCATAGATGACAATTTTATCGTTTCATTAATATGCCTAACATTTCGATGCTGTTTCTCAAAACACCGTCGTTCAAAGTGAGACCGATAATATTTTATTATCTTATTTTTATTTTATTATGAAGGCTGAAGCATGTTTGCTATTTTAATAATCGTAGGAGAATGCATGCAGTTTTTGCATAACAAATATACACGCGTGATTTACATAGTACATCTTATTTGCTCTACGCTCAATATAATTATTAATAAAAAACTTTTTCTTTAAGTTATTAGTTATACGCAAACGTTTTGTTACTACTTACGAAAATTTACCATTTTAAATTTCAACGCAAGCAGTATATGTTCCAATTATTACATATTAGATTCGGTCTGCAGAAATGATTTCGTAGTATAAAGTGGTGTCTTGTGCCATTTTCCTGTTTGGCACTTGCATGAAAGAGTAGAAGAACGTAAAACTAAGGGAAATGGTATCATGCCGAGTTGCCTTTCATATTTGGGCGAATGAACAACAGCATCCTTGAGCTTGACTAAATGCATGCCTGAGTTTCAGTCACAAACAACAAAATGGTAAGTATAAATCTCCCGTAGCTGCGTGTGTGTGGGTGGATATGTGAAAGTGCAGTTTGCTTACAAGCCGTCTTTCCACAGATGCAATGCTCATACCTTCGTAAAATGGTATTGCATATCGTCGGTAGAAGTTGACCATCTCCTATATCCCTCACTCATATCTAACTGCAAGATTCGCAACATTTTAACATGAGAGTGTTTCTTTTGTTACTTTCAATGTTAGTTCTCGTAACAGAAGAATAGAAGAAGTTGATCTGATTGAGGAAATTTCAAATTCCCTCATGTAACCCAGTAAAGGAAGGTTGGTCAATAGAAACAATGCTACGTACGTAGGGATTGTGAAAGAAATGCAGAGGAGAGTAACAGTTGCGGAATGACCATGTTCCTTTTTCTCTTAGTTTACAGCAGAGGTTTAAGCTTGAGGAAATGCCTGCTTGAGTTTTAGCTTTCATTGGATGGATGTTTCTGTGGGCTGGTTTTTTGCACTCTAGAGAACCGTTCATTTTCTCAAAAACTCAAACTACTCAATATTCGACCATTTTCCCCTACACTTATTAATGAAATAAATTAAAAGCGCATTATGTCGCTGCTCGCAATTTAAAAAAAAGTTTTATTTCGACTTTTCAATAAATGGTCTTAGATTTGTAGTTGAAGCAAAAAGTTGAGGTTTCTGACAAACAAAAACAGTCAGTGTCTGTATATTCGTTGGATTCCTGCATGGAGAATTTTAATATATCCACAAAACATTCTCATATATGTACAAAATAGTGTCTATCTTGGAACAAGACTTCAATTAATTTGATGTATCTCACGAGTGCGGGCTTAAACGGAGCTCAAATGTTGGAGCTTACCGACGTGTCTAAGTAAAGCGTGATAGTACAATTGACAGTACATTGTGGACTTTCCTTTTACAAATCGCAATTCACCCCGTTTAGGTTTCGGATAGTCAGCCAACTTACCTGAAGAAATTGCTGTCCACGCATTTTGAAGTGGGATTATAGATATACTATAATTAAATAAACCCCTAATTTTGAGGTCCACTCGAAGACATTTGAAGAAGATTACATACATCTACAAACCAACAATAAATATAAAGAATATTACATACATCTGTAAACCAATAATAAATATACCTTAATGCAGACTAGATAATTGCAACATGCATTTTTGTTGAATTTAAGCAAGGTATTTATATAACTGCGAACACAGGATTCTAAAAGCTCACTTCTTAATTAAAGAATAATCGAATATTATTAAGACATTAATTTGTAAGATAAAAAAGTTTATCAAGCGGGTAAATGTAAATGGAATTAATGCGGTATTCACATTAAATGCCACGTTGTACATAAACCTCTATGTTCCGATTCTTGCACCACATTCCAACCAAGTTTGCAAAAAAATTCACAACTGGTAGACTCAGTTTTCATATTCCCATACGAGAGATATTTCGTTACGCAGAGTTTAGATGCACTCTGCACCCATACTGAGATATTGATTATTTTTGGGGACATTCACCTTGACATTTCTGATCTCTTGCAGCTCAAGACCATGCCACCCTGATCTAAGATTTGAGAGCATGCAGTACTGAGAAGACCTATATCACTTTCTCCTTCTTCTGTGACCCACGGTGCATTCTTTGTTGTGCATAAGAATAAGGTAAAGTTAAATCTATTTTTGAGTCATTCAAGGTTTCATTTAATCTAGTGGGGGATTTTAAACTTCAAGTTTTACAAAAAAAATAGTTAAACACAAACATTTTACTTGTGTTCAATAAAGAAACCGATTCAGCTCAAGAAAATAACATGCAGCAGCAGCCGTGGAATTTGCCCTCACCCGAATGTGCCAGGCATGACAATTATCTTGAGCAGAAGCGGTTAGAAAGGAAGGCATACTTAAACAGAATCGACGACCTGAACAAAATGGAGCAACTGGCAAAATTAGAAAGACGCAGATTATACTGCAGCAGAAGCAGTTAGTAAACAGGCAGAAATTGTTGCAACAGAAGACATTGAGAAATCTAGAGGAACTGAAGCTGCTGAAGGATTTACTCGATTTGAGTTGAGTAAATGTTTCAAAAGAAATGTGAATCGAGGAAAATGGAAAGATACACTTGAAAATTAAAATTTTTGGAAGTTGCTCCTCCAAATAACGTACATCTAATAAGATACACTCAAATTGAATTCAATTCAACAACTTATTTACATAACGGTGTAAGCTTTTTGTCATGGTATTAAATATTTATGATTTGAACCGTTTATTCATTAGTTTATGTAGCTTAAAAACTATGAGCTCATGTTAAAAAATGTGTTGAAAAGTTTTCCAAGGGAGTAGGAACTGAAACAAAGTAGATCATTTTGGAGCTTTCATTACCAGCATTCATACCGTCTCTTTTTCCATCACCATTCAATCCAAGGGCAAATATTACACGAACCGGTTGAGAAACCTGATTGCAGGCCTCATTTCTTTTGCAAAATTACGATAGGGGAGAAACCTTCCGGCTTGTGCTAAGTCCCATATTGTGGTTTAAAAAACTTGTATGTGTACTTGTACTTGATTAAATACCAGCTTATTTATCTTATTTTTGGCTCGGGATACATTTAATCAAGTACAGGTACACATACAAGTTTTTAAACCACAATATGGGACTTAGCACAAGCCGGAAGGTTTCTCCCCTATCGTAATTTTGCAAAAGAAAGGAGGCCTGCAATCAGGTTTCTCAACGGTTCGTGTAATATTTGCCCTTGGATTTAATGGTGATGGAAAAAGAGACGGTATGAATGCTGGTAATGAAAGCTCCAAAATGATCTACTTTGTTTCAGTTCCTACTCCCTTGGAAAACTTTTCAACACATTTTTTAAACATGAGGCTCATAGTTTTTAAGCTACATAAACTAATGAATAAACGGTTCAAATCATAAATATTTAATACCATGACAAAAAGCTTACACCGTTATGTAAATAAGTTGTTGAATTGAATTCAATTTGAGTGTATCTTATTAGATGTACGTTATTTGGAGGAGCAACTTCCAAAAATTTTAATTTTCAAGTGTATCTTCCATTTTCTCGATTCACATTTCTTTTGAAACATTTACTCAACTCAAATCGAGTAAATCCTTCAGCAGCTTCAGTTCCTCTAGATTTCTCATGTCTTCTGTTGCAACAATTTCAGGCCTGTTTACTAACTGCTTCTGCTGCAGTATAATCTGCGTCTATTCTAATTTTGCCAGTTGCTCCATTTTGTCAGGTCGTCGATTCTGTTTAAGTATGCCTTCCTTTCTAACCGCTTCTGCTCAAGATAATTGTCATGCCTGGCACATTCGGGTGAGGGCAAATTCCACGGCTGCTGCTGCATGTTATTTTCTTGAGCTGAATCGGTTTCTTTATTGAACACAAGTAAAATGTTTGTGTTTAACTATTTTTTTTGTAAAACTTGAAGTTTAAAATCCCCCACTAGATTAAATGAAACCTTGAATGACTCAAAATAGATTTAACTTTACCTTATTCTTATGCACAACAAAGATGCACCGTGGGTCACAGAAGAAGGAGAAAGTATATAGTCTTCTCAGTACTGCATGCTCTCAAATCTTAGATCAGGGTGGCATGGTCTTGAGCTGCAAGAGATCAGAAATGTCAAGGTGAATGTCCCCAAAAATAATCAATATCTCAGTATGGGTGCAGAGTGCATCTAAACTCTGCGTAACGAAATATCTCTCGTGTATGGGAATATGAAAACTGAGTCTACCAGTTGTGAATTTTTTTGCAAACTTGGTTGGAATGTGGTGTAAGAATCGAACATAGAGGTTTATGTACAACGTGGCATTTAATGTGAATACCGCATTAATTCCATTTCCATTTACCCGCTTGATAAACTTTTTTATCTTACAAATTAATGTCTTAATAATATTCGATTATTCTTTAATTAAGAAGTGAGCTTTTAGAATCCTGTGTTCGCAGTTAAATAAATACCTGCTTAAATTTAAAAAAAATGCATGTTGCAATTATCTAGTCTGCATTAAGGTATATTTATTATTGTTTACAGATGTATGTAATATTCTTTATATTTATTGTTGGTTTGCCAGATGTATGTAATCTTCTCAAATGTCTTCGAGTGGACCTCAAAATTAGGGGTTTTATTTAATTATAGTATATCTATAATCCACTTCAAAATGCGTGGACAGCAATTTCTACAGGTAAGTTGGCTGACTATCCGAAACCTAAACGGGGTGAATTGCGATTTGTAAAAGGAAAGTCCACAAATGTACTGTCAATTGTACTATCACGCTTTACTTAGACACGTCGGTAAGCTCAACATTTGAGCTCCGTTTAAGCCCGCACTCGTGAGATACATCAAATTAATTGAAGTCTTGTTCCAAGATAGACACTATTTTGTACATATATGAGAATGTTTTGTGGATATATTAAAATTGCTCCATGCAGAAATCCAACGAATATACAGACACTGACTGTTTTTTGTTTGTCAGAAACCTAAACTTTTTGCTTCAACTACAAATCTAAGACCATTTATTGAAAAGTCGAAATAAAACTTTTTTTTAAATTGCGAGCAGCGACATAATGCGCTTTTAATTTATTTCATTAATAAGTGTAGGGGAAAATGGTCGAATATTGAGTAGTTTGAGTTTTTGAGAATAAATGAACGGTTCTCTAGAGTGCAAAAAACCAGCCCACAGAAACATCCATCCAATGAAAGCTAAAACTCAAGCAGGCATTTCCCCAAGCTTAAACCTCTGCTGTAAACTAAGAGAAAAAAGGAACATGGTCATTCCACCAACTGTTACTCTCCTCTGCATTTCTTTCACAATCCCTACGTACAGGCCCGTAACGTGAATCCGTACGGCCTGGAGCGGAAGAAGAATTGTCCGGCCTTTTTGCAAATTTTTGTATGTTTCAAAATCACACCAAAAAGCACTTTTTGATCAAAACATTACTCTAAAAAGCATTTTTTGATGACAGAATCACTCTAGAAAGCATTTTTGATCATAATATACACACAAAATAAAATTTCTGTAATTAAATGGTAAATAAAAGGCCTAGCGGCAAGAAATGAAGAAAAGGCCGGACTTTGAAAAGAAAAGTGTTCAAACACATGCAAACGTTTTGGCTAAAACCTTTTAATTTGGCATATTTTAAACATTAATTGTTCGAAAGTCCGGCCTTTTCTTTCTCCTCTTAGGTCCAGCCTGGAACGACCGTTCCACCCGCGCTCTCCCATCGTTACGGGAATGCTACGTAGCATTGTTTCTATTGACCAACCTTTCTTTACTGGGTTACATGAAGGAATTTGAAATTTCCTCAATCAGATCAACTTCTTCTATTCTTCTGTTACGAGAACTTACATTGAAAGTAACAAAAGAAACACTCTCATGTTAAAAGTGTTGCGAATCTTGCAGTTAGATATGAGTGAGGGATATAGGAGATGCGTCAACCTTCTACCGACGATATGCAATACCCATTACGAAGGTATGAGCATTGAATCTGTGGAAAGACGGCTTGTAAGCAAATTGCACTTGTCACATATCCACCCAGACACACACGCAGCTACGGGAGATTTAACTTACCACTTTGTTGTTTGTGACTAAAACTCAGGCATGCATTTAGTCAAGCTCAGGATGCTGTTGTTCATTCGCCCAAATATGAAAGGCAACTCGGCATGATACCATTTCCCCTAGTTGTACGTCTTCTACTCTTTCATGCAAGTGCCAAACAGGAAAATGCAGCAAGACACACACTTTAATACTACGAAATCATTTCTGCAGACCGAATCTAATATGTAACTAATTGGAACATATACTGCTTGCGTTGAAATTTAAAATGGTAAATTTTTCGTAAGTAGTAACAAAACGTCTTGCGCATAACTAATAATTTAAAGAAAAAGTTTTTTAGTAATAATTATATTGAGCGTAGAGCAATAAGAAACACTATGTAAATCACGCGTGTATATTGTTATGCAAAAACTGCATGCATTCTAGTACGATTATTAAAATAGCAAACATGCCTTAACTTCCACATTCGCTTGTATAATAGAGATATATAATAAAATAGTATCGGTCTTACTTTGAACGAGGGTGTTTTGCAGAAAATAGCATCGAAATGTTACACATATTAATGACACGATAAAAATGTCATCTATGGTATATTTGGAAGCATTTTGGAATATCGCGAAAGAACTCTCTGTACGCTTTCTTCAATACTTTCACTATTAGCAGTAACTAGCCGTAATAAACCACGGTGTCAAAGAATTTAAAAAGCAGTTGGGGGAAATGAATGTAGTCTGAGGGTTGTTTAGGATTGTTGTTAAATGGGAAGTGAAAAATATATTGGGTTTTTACAAAACTGTATGATATTATCTAGCTTTCTCCTTCTCTCTATCCCATGCAAGTGATTTCTATACAAGAGGGTTTCACTGCCGTTTACAACGAAACACGCTGTGTACGTAGATGCGAATGCTTTTTAAAAAACAAGAGCTCAGTCCACATTATATACACGCATAGTTTTTGACACAATACATTCAATATTTAATTCAGACAGCATGATTAGGTACCATACCATTGATTTAAAAACTTATCGACACAAAAACATTTTATTCTGTGAGAAATTACAATAAAATTATGCGGTTTGTGGGTGCATAGCAAGTACTGATTTTGATATACCGGTTTTGTTTTACTCTGTAATCCATCTTCCTTAATTCCCTTCTACAAGTCGGTATTTAACTATAAAAAACCATTCGGAATGCAATACTTCAATGTAAAAGCCAAATCCGCGCCCAAGATATAAAGGTATATGTGGAGTCTTTATGTCTAAGAATAGTCTTTTCCAGAACCACCAACCTGAAAGAAGAGCTAAAAGTTTAGTAGTGTTCATGATGTGAATTGTCTCACATGAATAATAATAATATTGAGTTTCAATCGTTTAATTTTAATTGTATAACTCTACATTTTTGAGGTATGTTTCTTTACTGTAGCGCTATGTAACCATTTTGAAATGTAATTTAATAATCTATTTTTACTGTAAATATTCACTTAATGTTTGTAATTCATTGCAGCCTGATGAAGCGATAAATAAAGCGAAACCGGTAGCTCAATATCAATACAATTAAAGAAATTCAAAGTAGTTCCCTTTTGTGAATTTATTTGCATATCAAGGGAAATCGTGGCAAGGTATATGTGGAGTCTTTATGTCTAAGAATAGTCTTTTCCAGAACCACCAACCTGAAAGAAGAGCTAAAAGTTTAGTAGTGTTCATGATGTGAATTGTCTCACATGAATAATAATAATATTGAGTTTCAATCGTTTAATTTTAATTGTATAACTCTACATTTTTGAGGTATGTTTCTTTACTGTAGCGCTATGTAACCATTTTGAAATGTAATTTAATAATCTATTTTTACTGTAAATATTCACTTAATGTTTGTAATTCATTGCAGCCTGATGAAGCGATAAATAAAGCGAAACCGGTAGCTCAATATCAATACAATTAAAGAAATTCAAAGTAGTTCCCTTTTGTGAATTTATTTGCATATCAAGGGAAATCGTGGCAAAACCTAAAGGCTTACATTAAAAAATTATTCTTAGCTCGGTTTATTGTTGAAATTATGGATGAAATAGGGTCACTATGTTAAAAATAAAAATGGCAAAATATTTAATTGGTTGAAACGCATCGCTAATTTTCTCAACTGACATTTCATCATTTAAAACTTACCGTCTTTTCGCTACTGGCGAATCCTTTGCTGGGGGCAAGATTTATTTCTACTCGTTCCTCAAGTAGCTCCTGACGGAACAGATTCCACATGTGTTCAACATGCTTCAATCTGAGAAGTATGGTGGCATCTCCTGCCAAAGTCCACGAACTGAAGGTCTTTTTTACTACAGATCCTCACGACGCTTTAAGTTCTTACTTTTCCGCCAATCATCTTCCTCCTTCAGTTCTTTCAGAAGGGCCGACTGTCTCGGCCTGAAATATTTCAACACGGCTGCTTGTCTTTCAATTTGATGCTTCCTTCTTTGGAATCAGGCATTCTCTCGAGTTGACGCATTTCTTTCACTAACAAAATTGACACCTAACTGTTAATACCATTTCATGAATCGTCACACTCTAAATGTTGGATATATAAGAGCGAGCAAAACAACTTGGTTTTGTTCTTGCATGAAACTGGGAGTGAAAGTACAGAAGAAGTACGAGAATATAAGTGCGTAGATCAGTGTCGTTGAGCAATAAACCATACAAGCCTCCAGCTAGTAATAACGCACCACATAAACATGTTTTCTTACTGCTGATGCGTACTACAACTGAATACAGGAAACGATAAAAATCTAAAGGAAATTAGCTGGCCAGACAAGACTAATGAAATATCGATTAGAAACTGTAACTCAAGCAAAGACTTCTCAAGCTCAAGGAACACTGCTGTGCATTGGCCTAAATAGGAAAACCACTGGACTCCTGTTCCATTTTCATCATCTTCTGTTTACTTCTTTTGAGGCAAGAAAGTATTCGTTTGGGCCATATAATTTTAGTTATATAGCATGTTTACTTACGCGTTTTGCTGCAAGACCGTAGTTTTGAATTTAGAATCGTTTAAAAATACGTCAGTCAGAAGTTCCAACGTACGCCAAAAAAAAGTTTCGAGAGAGAAAGTAAGCAAGTAGTATGGAAAAACTTTTTGAAATGATCACACAAAAATCTATTATGCGTTGGTTCTCTTTGTATAACACACTTAAGTTTTTATAACGAGCAAAAATATGTAGGTAAACTAGTCACACTATAAGAGGATTATGCATGCTTCCGCTTTACGCATTCTCTTGTATTAAAGGAGCATCGCCTTAACTTGAAGGATGTTGTGCTGAAAAAATCTAGCACAGTCATGCAACAGGCTTGTGAAAGTATGGTGTGGTTTTGGGACGCGTAGAGGAGAAAACAATCTTTTTTCGTTCTAAGAGGGAATATATTTTACTTTCTCTTAGTGACCGGATATCATTGATCTCAGCCATCATCAACTCCGTGAGCGACTGCTTGCCTGGTTTTCACTCTACCTGCGTTCTAATAAACTGCTATTTCTAATAGCAAACAGTGGAAGTAATGTAACGAAAGAACACAAAGTCTACAGCGTCGAGTAGA
>LJIJ01003225.1:0-20437 GCA_001718145.1 Orchesella cincta | reverse complement strand
GCACAAATTCAGACTTGCAGGTGCAACCCATATAAATATTATACGGGAAATGTGCATTAAAGTGTGGCTAGTAGAACCAGTTTTTCTTTACCCAGTTTTCCCTAACGACCATACCACATTGCCAGTTCTCGACCGATGACTTAAGATGAACAACATTGAGCTCTGTTAGAACTCCGTTGGGTGACTACCTTGTTTTCCTCTTTTTCACAAACAAGCGCGAGCTTGATATACAACAACATTTGGAATGACAAGAAGTTTATAATAACTAACAATTTAATCGAGTACTCAACAAGGTAGAAATATTTCTCGTATTTAATTTAACTCTGTACAAGTCACAGCCTCCGAATAAAACAACATAGAATGATGCTCGTGTCCAGTTCGTTGCCCCAAAAACTGGTTTGTGGGATACTGCATGATTTTTCTTAATCGTATCCATCATCTTTGCCAGCAACTCTAATTGGGTGATGATAAAACCATCATAAAACTTTCCACAAGTCGGATATAATTTTTAACGAGGAGCGTGTCACATAAAGATTACACAAAAGAAAGGAATGGTTGACTGATGTTTTCGCTTATTCACCTCAATAAGTGAATGAACAGGAGTTATTTGTGTTAACAATGTTAATAGTTGATGATGTTGAAATGAATTGGCATTCATGAAAAATGTTGCGGTAAAGTGGATTTCGGATTAAAGGTTAATATGGCTTGGGCTACGAGGTCAACTGAGTAATGAATTCATTGAAGCGATAACAACATCTACGAAAGCTTGTTAATATAAATGTTGTAGATCCAAAATGATGTAGTTTAAATACACGGTAGTTTACAGTGAATGACTGTACATAGAGCATGTCTATTCGGGAGTTAAATACGGTATGGTTATTAACACTAACTTGTTGTTGGATTCGTACATCGATCCGTTAATTTGATCTGGAATGATAATTTGATCTGTGCAGAAAGTTTGTTGCAAAAATATTAATAATTACGTACAATTGTAAAAAATTATAAATTTTTGTTATTCGAATGTTATACATCGATAGTTATATATGCATCAATTTAAAACTTGTCTATTATATACTGATTTTGGATACTTTATTTTACCCGAACAAATTTATGAAGCAGAATGGAAAGAGTAAAATACACAAATAAATGAATAGAAATAACAGCAAAACCTGGCAAACATTATCATGCGATAGGTCCCATCCTCTTGAAATATGGATTCGATGGATTCTGCTGCCAAGTACAGGAAGGAGCTTTGCAACACATTGAAACAATTCTGACATCCCTTCGATTGGCCAATATATTCCTGGAAAAGATTATAATATTCAATTATGAGTGCTAAGCAAACAGCTAGGAATATTTTTTAAAAAATAATCTGATTGCTAACCACAAAGAATGAGATTAGGGATGAAGAAAGCCAGCCCAAGAATTGGCACTTCAATCTTTTCCTTGCAAAAGAGCCCAAAAAGAAATCCCAATGATGCGCCACAACATCCAGTTAACAAAAGCAGTCCCAATGCCAAAATGATTGAACCAACAATCTTGATTCCGCAAGCGTACAAAACTACTGCTAAACTGAGTATTGCTTGTGGTATTAGAATAATAAATTCTGAGATGAGATATGATCCCATAATTTCCCAGGTGCGAACACCTGCAACAATGGATCTCTCCATCATGCCACATTTTCTTTCTTCCATGAACCGTGTTCCTACCGTGAGAATTGGCCAGAAAAACAAAGCTATGACGGGGAAAACAAACTTGTTACATTTTTTGGAAAGAATTTGTCATGAAATGAAGTGATATTAGAATACAACTCACGCAAGAGCCATACTTGTTGATTTATACTCTGTCAGTTCTGTATCATCTTTGCCAAAAATTGGAGTACCATATTGCAAGGTGGAGAGACCTTGCCTGGAATCATATCCACAGTTGGATAAAAGGGTTGAAGTGAAATCGGAAAATGCGTCGTATAATGCAACCTTGATTGAATTGCTTATTTGTTTATCTACAAGATCAAAATTGGAATTAAAAGCAGAGCAATTAGCGTAATTAAATGTCTTCCAGTTCATTTATTACTTGTTTCGTCCAGCTTGACAACAATTTCGGAAGTGTTTAAGGTGATGTTTTCAACGTTCACTCCAAAAATAGCTCGCTCATAAATGCTGGAAGAGAATTCCGGTTGGAATATCAAGTAGCCCCAAATGGAACCTGAGTGGATTGCAGCTTCCGCATCTTGCTCAAGATCAACTGGCACAAGATCAACCGTTTTTGTGGAGATTTGGCGTAAAAATGAACAGCTCAAAAGAGTCAGGTCGCATTCCCCTTTAATTGGTGAAACAAGGGGACAATTTGATGCATTCATCTCTTGGTTAATTACTCCTATTCGTAGATGGGTAGGTGGGTAGCCAAATGAGACGCAAACTGAAAGCACTTCAATGGCAGGTATCCAAATCACGAAGGAGAGCAACCTGTCAATCCAGATATGATTTTTAATCCAAAATTAAAAATCAAAACTATCACAGATCAAAATTTAAACTTACAAAAGGTTGCGGAATATTATTGCAAAGTTCTTTTCCACGAGAGTCTTTATGCGTGTCACAGATTCCTTTACAAGTTTTATTTTTGAATGGGGAGCATTGTTTACACGGTTTATGTTGTTTGTAAACTCATCTAAATTACGTTGTTCACTAGCATCATTTTTAATGTTTGAAATTTGATCATTTGAACTTTGTCTGAATAAATTCAACACAGCAGTTTGTAAAGATCCAGCTCCTTGAGAGTTTATGAGTTGAGTTGGACTCGTTTCAGCAATCATTTTTCCATCCCTGATAATACCAACCTAAACAAAACCCAATTAATGCATCACTTTCTAAGTCATTATGTAAATTCATAAATATCATACTTAAATATATAGTAAGACATAAATAACGTAAATTTACACACCAAATCTGCCTGTCTCGCTTCATCTAAGTAGTGGGTGGAAATAATAATTGTAGTTCCTTCATTTGATGCTAGTTTTTGAAGGTATGTCCAAATTCTTTGGAAGTAAGGCGAGTTCGTGTTTATTCCAATTATTTTACAAAATACACTTATAAACTGTTTTACTTACTTTTGACATCGACACCCACTGTCTATCTTCCAGAATATAAAATCAAGTTATAAAGAGTCATAAAATCATCATCACTTCTACTTAAACAAAATAATTCTTACCGGTTCATCTAGAATCAACAGTTTTGGATTGTGAATTAAACTCGCTGCAAAAGAAACACGTCGTTGTGTTCCACCACTCAAAGTATTAATTCGTCTTGTTAAATTGGGTAGTTCAAGAAGCCTCCGAAGAAATTTTGACTTTTCATAAACTGCCTCATCCGACAATCCACTGAGAGTTCCAAAGTAGCGAAATGTTTCTGAAATGGAGAATTCTCCATAGAGGGAAATATCTTGTGGCATATAACCAACATTTTTTCCTGGTATTCCCACATCATTCGTTCCAGGTCGGCTTCCAAACACCGAAACATTTCCACTGTTTAAATTTTGGATTCCAACAATGCATGAAAGTAAACTGGTTTTCCCACAGCCACTACTTCCCAAAAGGCAGTATCTATTCAGAAAAAAATTGTGTAAAAAATCATTTATTTATAACGTTTCTAATTAAGAGATCTTACAATGCCCCACAAGGAACAGTCATGTCCAATCCTCGCAACACAGTTTCATTTTCTCGAAAACCAGTACTGTACACTTTCCAGGCGTTCCGAACCACAACGGCGGTCCCAACTTCACCACAATTTTGCTCATTTCTTCGTTCCGAGTTTTGAAGCTCAAGCTGAACTGTTGTTGGTGTAATTGAACTCTCCATTTCATACCTATCTTTTGGGGCAACAAAAAGCAGCCTATTTCAAAGATGTATAAGAACCGACTGACTCAACCTGTCTTGTTTTTACTGAAGGTGAAGTATAGATGAAAGCGAGTCTGTTGGAATCCACTGGATAAAATTAGCGGTCGTCTCCAGTTGTAGCAATTGTTTTAGTGCTTTTTTATGAATAAGAAATGCAATATGAATAAAAATAGCAGTTTCACAAGTCAGGCTTCTTCATACAAAACTGGTTTTAGAATATCCAAGGCATTGGCAAAAAACTAGACTCATTCACTTGAGCGACTTCATTGAAAGCTTCTTCACTGTGAGAAAGAAACTACTGGAAATTTGCAATCGAAGTTTTTTTTTTCGTTTGGAGTCGGATTTTTTTATAAATAATTCATCATGATATTGACTCAAAACGAGAACATGACATAACCTCTGCAACATGCACTCAACACATACTACACTATTTAACCTTGAAAGCTTTTCTGCTAATTGTGAGTAATACTGACCCATAAAATTTTATTACATGAAGACACGAACATGCTCATGTGAAATTCTGGATTGCAACCACCTTTCTTATCAAATCCTAAACCTGTCCAAAGAATAAAAAGTCGTCAAGCACAAACCATTAAGCTGAGTAGAAAAATCAATAAGGATATAAATTACTGGTATTATTGACCAACTCAACAGCACAACTTCAAATTATATGATATGTTGGTTAATTACCATTCATTCTTATTCAAACAAGGGCTGGAACTATGCTGTGCATTTTTTCAAACTGCATAGTTAGGACAAGTTGATTCACTTTTCAGTACAAAAGTTGTAGTCAATTTTAGTCGCCAGAGTTCGGGAAGATTTTTATGGGTATAAAGTTCAGTTTTTATGATAAATATCTTTGCAAGACATTGATGCTGATGATGATGGTTAAGAGTATTACGGCTTTCTTATCTGGATAAAAGATCTTGATTTATGTACATTTTGCTGTTGGGCTAAAAAAAATTCTTGGAATTGTCTTTCCAGAGTTTTGTTTCGTCTAATTATCATTTTATTTTTGGTTAACTACTAATTTTTTCCATAAATCTAGTATAAAACAAATCCAAAAGAAGACCGCAGAACATTGCGGGTCAAATTTACATTTGTTTGGACTAGGTAAT
Source organism: Orchesella cincta (assembly GCA_001718145.1). Lineage (NCBI taxonomy): Eukaryota > Metazoa > Arthropoda > Collembola > Entomobryomorpha > Orchesellidae > Orchesella > Orchesella cincta. The sequence continues at coordinate 15,427 of LJIJ01003225.1, read as the reverse complement.
TTATTTTGATTGTCTGATTATGGTTTATTGTAATGATACGTTGCTGTGAGATTTATTTTGTTTGGTTTTGCATTTTTTTAAAAGCATTATGAAAGGGATTTTGGCATTAGGTTCTATCTAAAAAACATTTCAACAGACGATCAAAAACTCATATGACTTATGGCTCGCCAATAGAATCGATTGGAAGGAGAAACTCAGTCTTTCTGGCCGGTAAACAATTGAAACTTTAATTGTCTTTGTATCGAAACACGAAATAAAACTTCAGTAAATGTGGATGAGTATATGATAAATTGGACAAAACTCAATCTGAAATCTATACATCCTTTCATTTGCATTACATGTAATTGCAAAAATTTCCCAGAAACGAGACGATGATTTCACGATGACGATAAAACGAATCATGAACTTGGACATTTTGCAGAGATGAACTCTTAATTGTTTTGTTTAATCAAGAACATTTTAATACAACAAATAATTTAAAAATTAGTACTTGCAGTAGATTGCATTCTGGAGCAAAATAACTTAATTTCACAAACGTAGGAAACGTGGACAGCAACTCCACCGGACTTTCGTTGGTGCAAAGATAACTGGAGAAATGTAACGATATTTTTTTGGTAAACAATGAGTCGACTCATTCATGATCAGGTTCGCTGGCAGTGACAACACCAGGTTATTGTACTACACTGCAGTCAACTGACCAACAAAGCAAACTGTTGTTGCTGCTGCGCTTCAGAGCTGACCATTGAATTTTCCGAGTATTGCAAGAAGGCCAACCTGCATTAAATTGAGTTTGAAGCATTACTCGCTTTTCATAGCACATGGACTGCAGCAAGTGGATAGTGGATATATAATTCTGTGATACTTGCCTGGAGTACCAACTGTGGTGACCTTGATACTAAAAAACGGGTACAGCAAGTTGTGTTTTTGTGTGCTAGCAAAAGCGCTGTAGCGCTTGGATGCAACATCTTCATCGAAATTGGGTGACACTCAACAACAGACTAGTTTGTCTTACTTTAAAATAAGAGAATGAGTTGGAAACCTTAAACAACGCAGGCTGCTGAAACTGGTGGTGATAATGCTTCGATTTCTTGGTCAGTCAAGATGATAGAAAGCAAAAAATGAAGGTCAAGTTGTAGTGTATGTATCTAACAAGGGGCGTATCTTTGGTGTCAGGAAAGTTGATACAAGTGAAACAGTGTTTCTAGGGTAGTCTGATACGCTGAACACGATGCGTTATTTAAGTTACTGTAAAACTCAACTTTGGAATTTACATGTTAAATTTATGGAGAAGCAGTACGGGTGAACTTAATAGATTATTTTATGATAATTTATGTACCTAATTTGCTTAAGATTGGATTCGGCGATACAAATAATCATTCGTGTAAATTCGAAAGTTTAGTTTTGAAAAAAAAAAACCAACTAGACCATCGTGTTCAGCGAGTAGAACTACAGTAGACTCATCTGTCCGAATATCAATTGTCCGAACTCTCCTGACACCAAAGACACTTCCCTTGATAAACAACGATGATTTTATTGCAGTATAATACGAATATTGAAATTTTTATTACCAAACTGACAATTCGAATAACCTTTTCAGACAGGGCCCATCCTACGGTGTCAGAAGGTGTCAAATTTTGACAGGCCGGGACGCTAAACCCCGTGAAAAGGCCGGGAAATATTCACAAAATACTCATAAAAAGCCCTAAAAACGGGAAAAATTTCGGCTGCCTGACAGGCCGGGACTGAAAATAAAATTCCTAGGATGGGCACTGTTTTCAGAACGTCGTATAGTCAAATGCTCACCATAATTCGTAATATCCAAATTCACCAACGTTGCAATTTCTCTTAATATCATTTTGATTTATTCATGACAACAATTGAAATGGTATTGATGTTTTAACTAGTTAAATTTCTAAGAGAGTAAATTTCAACTCCAAATCAGGAGGAGGCAGGCGATTAAGAGATACTGTAACGACTTTCATTGGGATTGGAGTTTTCTGGGTGGCTTCCACTCGGAATCTGTTTACAATTTGAGAAATTGCTACTTTAGCCTGCACCATTGCAAATCTCTTTCCTAAAAGAAAACAGATATAGTTTAAATCAGCAGTTTTTGAACAAATAACAATGAATTAATAGCTTACCTAAACATGATCGTGGTCCGAATCCAAACGGCATAAAAGAGTAATTTTTTCTCTTGGCTTTATTTTCTGAATTGAAATGCTCTGGATCAAACTTGTCAGGATTTTCGAAGTATTGTTTGTCATGATGATAAGAATTAGAGGGAATGACAACAAGTGTCCCTTTGGGTATAAATAGGCCACTTTCTTCATCTTTATACTCCTTTGTACAAATTCTTTCCATGCGCAGTGCACTTGGGAATTTTCTGATGACTTCTACAACTCAAAAATTTGAAATCATAAGTTATCAAGGGTAATTTTTTTCATGGATGATTTCATTAAGTTTTCGTACCACAGAAAACCATGTCCATGTAGACGAGTTTTCCTACATCGTCATATTCTAAAATTCCGTCATCTTTCAAGATTTTCCTTACTTCTTCCCGCAGTTTGTCTTGAACATCTTGATGAACGGCAATAGCGTAGAGTACAAAGGAAATGAAATCTTTTACCGTGTTAAACCCACCAATGAAGAAAAATATGCTTTGTGCATTTATCACGTCATCTGTCAGCACTGTTTTTCTATTAATTCCATCACTAATTTGAGATTCCTTTTCAAAATTGTCTAGCTCTTCTTTCCTATCCTCTTTCAGCTCTCCCTTTTTAAGCTCCACCATCATCTGAACAAAGTCGTTTCTCGTCTCAGATTCACCTCTCATTCTTGCTTTCAGACCGTCAGAAAATAATTTGTCAAAAAAGGCTACACCTTTTTTATCAACGGGTTGTAACCCAAAAAATCTGCTCAATTTTGGCAAAAAGAGACTGAATGCAAGCACTTTTAAATTTATAATCGAGACTGCTGTCGCCATCGTACCAAAAACTGAATTTGGGTTTTGAACCGTTTTCCCATCTATTCCAAATATTGCTGAGGATAAAACATCAGCTGCAAATTGGGTTACAGTTGAAGGAACCTGTATGTCCACAGAACCCTTCGAATTTTCTGCCTTTTTTCTTAGCATTTCCGTCCAGCTCTTGCCGATTGAGTTGAAGTGGTAGCTGTATTGATGTATCCTCCCCGTTGTGAAAGTTTTGCTGATAGCAGTTCGAACTGTTTTCCACTTTTCACCTTCCAAAAATGGTAACATTTTTCTAAACGCAGAATGTTCACTCATCCCTTCAACGGAACTCCGACGATCCACAAAATAGTTAAAGTCCTTTATCAACACTTTTTTAATCAGATCCAAGTCTTTAAGAAAAATGAGATTGTTTCCCATTTCCTTCATTCCACAGAATTTCTCATTTGGCCCCATTAGATCATACACATATTTGTCCCTGTCTGTTGGATCCTTTTTACCCCTTAAAATTTCAAAAATGGAGGCTCCAGGAGTTCCGTCAATTTCTCGAATTCCATATTGGCTCCAGTACCTTTTTTTGTTGGGATTTGAGAAAAATAAAAGTTTGAAGAGAAGAATGCCTACAATTATCGAAGAAATTATGAAAAACCACATTTTGTAAACTAAATGTTTTGTGGTGTTGTTGTTTTTCAACTCTGTTTTTGCGTATGTAAAGAAATATGTCTATTACGTCAGAGAGCTAAACAACAGCAGTGGTTTGAGGTCAGAGGTCAATCTGTGTTTTTGTATGTTTACAATGTATTTAAGGTGACAAAGATGATACAGTCTAGCATTAGCTTTATTTCATGATAAAATATGGTAAATGATGCAGTGGGGAGCATAAGCGTGTACAATACTCTCTTGAGTTGGTTCAGCTCCTCAATGTGTTGTCCGAGGCTCTGATGTGAACCACCACGGGTGATGTAGAATATAGTATGTTGCTTACTATGTACTGAAATGACCATTTACGGAGTGATAAAAACGACCTTGATTTAAATGACTTATGTTCAGTAAGCAAACCAAAACGTGGGTTTCTCTTTTGTCTCCATTTACATGGTTAGATAACAGCGTCATTTTACAAAACTATTTTTTAATATTCGTGTGGCGTCACGAATGACGATTTAATTGCACCAGTAAACCAATTTGCTTCACGAGTCAGACTCGTGAACGTCACTAACTAACTGAACTCTGAACGCAGCTTAAGAATAAACTATTCGCTTTAACTTTTGTTTGTCTTGTTGACACATGTCAGGAATCTTTTAACTTATTAACTGGATAAAATTATAGACTGTTTGCTTTCGTTTTCAGTTTTCCTTAATGCAATACAATTTTTGGTCATAAATGGTGAAACACCTATCACATTTTTTTTACTTCTCATTTATACAATGAAATGTACGGTTCACAAAAATATCACTTGGTTAGCTGAAGCTTATCAAAATTTTAGTTTTACAAGGATTACTGCAATATGCAAATGTATTATGTGATCTTTTTTACTGACACGGTATATCTAGAGAGCAAAAGAAATGCAGTGTATTCAATGCTAATGCTTATGTGTATGGGATAATAATTCAAGTTCACTTCACTGTCATGAAAATGGCCTTGAACGATTGTCAAGCATTCCAGTTTTTATACATAGGCTGCTGGAGCATGCAGTAATATAATACATATGATTCTTTTTCAGTAAAAATCATGGAAAACGAAAAATGAAGATAACGTTTTAGACGTATGTATATGAGTATTATTACGGATTTACTATTTATTTTAAACGTCTCATTACTTATTATTGATCTTAAATAAATGTAAAATAAAACGAAACTTATATACTTTAATAAATCTTGGAATGCGTGACTGCATAACTATCATAAAAAGAGTAAGCTAGTAACTGCAAAAAATAATAAAACTAAATGAACAGAATCAAAGTAACAGCCGAATTACTACAGTATACGTATATATACCATTGCGTAGTTGGTAAACGTCTACTCTGTAAATTAAAATAGTATAATCATTTAACCGGCGTCAATTTTAGTTCGAGTCCTTTTGGAGGAAGATATCCAAATCCTGCCCAATGACCACTTATCGGAATTGGAGTGTTCTTTGTAGGTTCAATATGGAAGGTATGAACAAGGTGTGCAATTGCTGTTTGAACCTCAATTTTTGCAAAACGCATCCCAATGCAATTTCTCGGACCTATAATAAAAAAAAGTCAGGTTTAATCAAGCGAAGATGTATAATTTTCATAAACAATTATTTTACCAATTCCAAACGGAACATAACAATAACTATTTCTTCCACTTTTTTTCTCCGGGGCGAAATGCTCTGGGTCAAATTTATCTGGATTATCGTAGTACTGCTTATCATGATGAAGTGCATAAACTGGAATAACGACAATTGTTCCTTTTTTAACAACCAGTCCAGTTTCTTCGTCTTTATAATCACGAACGCATTTCCTCTCGAGACGTGCTGCGGCTGGGTATTTCCTGAGTACCTCTAGAATAAAAATTTTGATAAACAAAACCCTTCAAAACTATAAAAAATGGGGATAAATTGAACACACCACAAATCACCATATCCATATAGACGAGACTTGACAAATCGTCATAATCCAGAGTTCCATCCGGCTTGATAATTTTTCTCACTTCATTTCTCAACTTATCCTGCACATCTTGATGAACTGCTAATGCATATGCAGCAAAGATTATGGTGTTACTCGTTGTCCGGAAACCAGCAAAAAAGAAAACTAGGCTTTGGGAGCTCATTATTTGTTCCGTGAGCCATTGTTTCTCCCCCCCAGCTTGATTTCCGGTAATTTGGGCTTCTTTCTCAAAGGTACTGAGCTCATCTTTTCCTTCCTCTTTCAGTTCCCCCCTCTTAGCTTCAACTAACAGCTGGAGAAAGTCGTTGCGTTTTGTTGTGCCTCCATTCAACCTTGCCTTGAGCCCCTCGTTCAAAATCTGTTCGAAAAAGCCCAGCGCTTCCACATCAATTAGCTTCAGCCTGAATAATTTGGTAAGTTTTGGAAGCTGGACAGAAATGGCAAACTTTAACATTTGAAATTTGGTAAGGTCAGATAACCTGGCAGCCATTGTTGCAAAGGGTGAATTTGGATTTTTAATTGTTCCAGCGCGGATTCCGAAAACTGCTTCGGCAATTACATCTACAGTCAGTCCGCGCCACCCGGCCGCTGGTGGCCGGAACCGGCCAAATAAGTTTTCGGCTGCAGGTAGCCGAACCCGGCCACCAGTGGCCGAGAATGCTACTTCCCGCTAAAAATACGTTCAAAAACAAGCTGCTGGTGGCCGGAACCGGCTGACATAAACGTTATTATGACTTTTAAGAGGTAAAAACGAAACTCGACCGTCTCAAACTAATTTTTATCAGAATCTACGTATATTATTACGGTTATACAAAAATTTTGATAACTTTTGAATTTGGGAACTGTCCGTTATCTTCATATAACGGTTTACGCCGTCCGGAGTCAGCCGGAACCGGCCAGCAGCAGCTTGCTTTTGAACTTATTTTTGGAGGGAAAAAGCATTCTCGGCCACTGGTGGCCGGGTTCGGCTCCCAAACAGCCGAAAACTTATTTGGCCGGATCGGCACCAGCGGCCGGGTGGCGCGGACTGACAGTATATTGGTTCACAGTTTGTAAAGCATCAATAGATACTGAGCCATCTGGACTTGATGTCGCTTTCTCCAGTAAGCTACCCATCCACATTTTAGCAACTGTGTTGAAGCAGTCCATCATTCTCTTAATTTTTCCTGAAGTAAATGTTTGGCTGACTTGAGCTCTCACCCCTTTCCACCTTGGAGCGAAGGCAACATTTTCTTGAGGCTTACTTCCGCTTCTGAAAACACTTCTCGTCTGTCCACAAAGTGGTCAAAATCTTTGATAAGAACTTTCTTCATCACCTCCGTATCTTTGATGAGAATGGGTGAGTTGCCCATTCCTACCATTCCACAGTACTTTTTTGTGCCCAAGAGTTTGTAGGCATATGTATCCGCTTCAGGCATTCCTTTTTGACCGAGGAAAATATCAAGTTTTCCAACAGCAGAAGAAGTATCTATTTCGGGTATTCCATGCTCTTTGAATATACTTTTGGACTTTGTGAAAAGAAACTTGTAGGCTATAACGCCTAAGAAGATGATGAAAACTATTGCTGCCCACATTGTTGTTAGCCAACAAAATTCAGAAAATCTTAAAATTTCAATTGAAAGCAACAACCAGATTTCTTTTTCAGTCAACGATTAACATTTCATTTTGGTACTACACAACAAATTTGTTAGACAACTGCTCTGTCTTTTGAGTGGCTTAATATTCATGTAGATTGTATGTATATGTTCACAGGTGTACTTACTGTATATGAGTGTCCATTATTTTTTGATGGAATTATCATTTTTTCTCAACAAGCATGAATGCATCAGTTTGTAACCTATATGGCATAAAAACATTTTCGATACAGTCACGAGGTATTTTTATGCTTGCTTTTTATCACAACCCCATAAAACTCTTTAACTTCATATTAAATTGAGGGATAGTATATCGTGCACTTAATTTTGTTTGTATCACATATATCGGTCACTCTTATTTGTATCAATGCTTATTCATCCCCTTCAAGTAATATAATTAGCATTACAAGTGATGATATTATTTTTTATCTATCTGCTCTGACTGATTTATATTGACAAAGCAAAAGAATAAACAAACACAGTCAGTCTATTGAAAAAAGTTGTGTAAGTTGCCAGCGTGAAATTTTCGATGCATTAAATGTAAATTATTATAATACAAATTTATTGAATCAACGATTGTTATGCTAAAAATTTGTTTGTCATTTTCAAAGGCTAATAATTAAAAATTACGTTTTTATATCATAAATTCATTAACTTAAATTGCTTTCAATGTAAAAATATATATGGCATCAATTTTGACTTTCACATCTGCTTTCTCAAGGGGGTCAACATCAATTCCAAATTCATTGGAAGAAACGTCTGAGCACCAATAAACCGAGCTTGTAATGGTACCGGCGTCTTCTCAGTAGGATCTATGCGGAAATTATGTACCAAATTGGCTATGGCTGCTTGGGACTCAATAATTGCGAATCGTTTTCCAATGCAGTTTCTTGGACCTGTAGAATAAAGGAAGAAAAATCACAAAGAGCTAACAGAATCATATACTATTGTTAATTAGGGGCAATAGGCGATTTCAAACCTTGTCCAAAAGGCAAGTAAGAGTACGGACTTCTCTCTGCCTTTTTCTCAGGAGTGAAATGTTCTGGGTCGAACTTTTCCGGGTTTTCGTAATATCGTTTATCATTATGAATGGCCTGTACATAAAAAATTTGTTAATTTTCAGTTAGATTGCTAAGAAGGTTGTTACACTATTTTGATATAATACATACATGTACTGGAATGACCACTGCAGTGTTTTTGGGAACGAATAGCCCGGTCTCAGGATCACGATAATCTTTCATACAAACTCTGTCTAAACGAGCTGCTCCTGGAAACTTTCTTAGTACCTCTGTCATGCCAAAAGGAAAGTGTGAATGAATTATTACAATTAATAATATTTTTAATATTAAAAATATTAAAAATATACCATTTGCTACCATATCCAAGTAAGTGAGTTGAGCCAGATCATCATAATCTAGAGTTCCATCTTCCTTCACAACTCTACCCACTTCTTCCCTTAGTTTATCTTGAATATCTTGATGGAGTGCAAGAGAATATGCCGCAAATGAAATGAAATTCGAAACTGCTGTGAATCCAGCTAGAAAAAATACTACACCCTGGGCAATTATCACTTCATCCGTGAGGATCTTGGATTTGTCAGACAATTTGGTGTTGGAATTATTATCCCGAATTTCAGCTTCCTTTTCAAAAGAGTCTAAATCATCGGATCCAAGTGCTTTCAATTCCCCTTTCCTTGCTTCAATCAAGAGCTGTTGAAAATCATTCTGTTTCACATCACCCCTCAACCGTGCTTCCAAGCTTTGTCTCAAAATATCATTAAAAAATTGGACAGCATCCTTGTCAAAAACTTCAATCCCTAACATTTTAAAAATTTGGGGATATCTCGGACTCAGGTTTAGTTTGATTATATCGGTGATTCTATCCATGTTGGCAATACGACCAGCTTTCTGTGCGAAAATGGAGTTGGGATCTTGAATTGTACCAGTTCGCATTCCAAACACGGAATTTCCGATAACTTCGAGTGTGTATTGGTTCACTGTGGATAACACATCAATTTTTGCAGAACCTGTTGGACTGTCTCTCGCTTTTTCAGCTAACATTTTAACCCACTGCTGTCCAACTCCGTTGAAATGAACCATCATGCGCTTATTTTCCCTGTGGTAAAAGTAGGACTGACAGTTTGTCGCACATTTTTCCACTCCTCGCCTTTCAGCATGCCAAGAAGTTTGTTTAAAACTGATTTTTTCAGACACTGTGAAGAAATCTCGGCGATCAGTAAAATAATCAAAGTCTTTAATAAAAGCTTTTTTAATAAGATCCAAATCCTTAAGCAAAATGATTGGTGATGGTGATTCATCTACAACACAAAATGTTTTGGTGCCCATTGAGTTGTAAATATGGTGATCCTTGTCTACAACGGTTTTCCTTCCTAGCAACATATCAAGAGTGGAAAAGCTTGCGGAAGTGTTGATTTCCTGTTCTCCCAACCATTTTGGTTTACTACTTTTCACCAAAAATAGGTTGTAGAAAAGGTAACAAGTCACAAACAGTAAAACGAAAGCGACCAACATTTTGGTAGCAAGTTATTCACGAATGAATTCCAATATGAGATAAAAGCTGTTCCAACTTGAGTTTATATAACCCAAAATTGAGTAAGATTCACAAACACTTCAAAATCCAACCAAGGTTTACATATTGGAGCATACAATCTAACAAGCCTAATCTATCAAAAACCTACATCTGCGAGTGGACATTTTTTTACATTAAGTTACATGGTTAAACATAGATAGTATTCTATTGCGATTGCACGTGAATCGAATTCAATTTAATGCATATTATGCAATCTGCACTTCAGCATTAAGCGGGCTAGATGATGTCATCCTTATTTTTTTTAGGTAAATCATAAAAAAAGTCAACCTCATGTTGAAGTGGTTCGCGAAAGAAATTTACGAATGGTAGCTTGGAATTAACCAACAGGTTGGTATAAATATATCTAGTCAAAGTATAGTTATAAGAAATTACGACTGTGTATCATTAATCATGATAAATTTAAAATAAAGTGTGCGTTTTAACCAATGCGAATTAGACTATATATAACCAATATTGCTTTATTTTTATATTAGGCAATACCTATAGGTATATCTACAGATAGATCTGTATAAAAAGAGTACCCACAACGGTTACATTGAACATGATTTTTTTGTGATAAAGTACCCAAATTGGCCATGGTTCCTGCAACTGCCTGATGACATCCAATCAAATCGACTTTCAACTGCTGTCAAAATTCATATTCAGCTTTATTAGTCTTATAACTAGATTTTACTGACGGAAGAATGTGAGAGTACTATACAAATGATTCGTTATATTCTGTAAACATAAACATGTGTGGTCATGCAGTACGAACTGATTGTGCTATGCAAAAACTAAGAATTATTTATAAAATGGAAAACCCTACTCATATCCCCAAAGATAAATTGATTATGATAAAGATTTTTGGGAGAGGAGAATAGTGATGCGTTTCAGCTACTTCTTTTTTTTCACTTTGACAGATATAAATCATTCTTATGTAAGAACTAGACTGATACTAAAAGATAACACTGATAAAGTAATAAAAACTAATATAATACCAACATTGGGCAAACTAGAATTACGACTAATTTCGTTTTTATAAACGTTATAAACTCTTACCTGTCATACATTTTATTGATACTTGGTTGTAGACTAAGGACGCTTCCACTTTCAACTTTGAGACATTATTTTACACCATTCGAATTTAAGACTCAGATACTATCAGCAACAATAATGATATGACTTTCGGGAATTTTGGGTAATTCAAAATCTATGAAATGATTCTTTCCGAAGCAAAAGCCGATCGTAATGGAAGAGATTCTCCAGATAATTGAAAAAATAGTTTTAAAAGCTTGTTCACCCATTTATTTCAACTTGTAAAAACAAGCGTGTTGATTGTGAAGCGTGATTTAGGTTTGGTCCATATGGATAATTCGCAGATATTTATTTAATCCTATTTTATTTACGTCAATTTAGATGTAGAAAGATAAATAAAGAAGTTGGAAGTGCTCAGAGCAATGCATAACTATTATAAGATTGATTGGATATCATCAAAGCTTGAGTTGAAGATTCTCAGTTTACACAATGGGAAATCCGTCAAAATTCACAAGGTCACATACTGACTCTTGAAGCAGATACTGATACTAAAAGCAGATTAGAACTCTAAAAATATTTTCCCGGAAGGAAATATTAACGTGAAATTGATTCCCCACATGTTAGCAAAAATATTATGAATTAGTTGCAAGGTCGGAAAGAATGAGTGTTCATTGACTAGTTGAATGCCTGTTAGCTGAGCTGCATATAAATGCTGTCAACGTAAACCATTCTACTTGGAACTCCCTTGAGCCCTAATAAAAATGTACTACAAGCGAACATCCCATAATTAGATTTACTAGATAAGATACCAGAAACGTGTTTCCTTCCCACACTATCAGCCCCAGGATACGTGACCAGTTCAGCTATTTTATTGCCAAATTGACAATGCTCATTGTAGCTATCGGATAGATTCTAAATTATTTTTTACACCAAGAGACTCTCACTAAATAAAGAAAATGTTTACGTAAAACCAAAATAATGAACCGGGTTTAATAAGCTAATCAATAAATAGATGTAGGAATATGCATTTTAAAATGTTTAAACGTATAAATACTATAATCAATTCATGAATATATGAATAATTGTAAGATGAAGGAATCATAAGTGGGTTTACGTTGCTTCAATCGCTTTGATAAAATTGGTATCAAAGTTGCAACAAAATTAGGCAATACAATTAATACCGACAATGAGGAAGATGGGAGACCTTTGTTTTGGAAAAAATAAAATTAGATCGGGTCATCATATATCCAAGAACTTATAAGTATCACTTTTTTATATTCATGTTGGTTTGTAGCGTGAGTACGCGTCTACTTTCTAGTATTTTTAAGTTTTTCTTTTTCCAGACTCAGTAGAATCACAGTACTAAAAGATTCGACGTCTGAGAATATTTTGTGTTAAAGCGCTACTCCAAATATATAAAATTACTCTTTCCGAAGTAAAATCATCATTATCGACGAAATCAACGTTTGGTCATTAAAAACCAGTGTTTGCGAGGTTCGAAGCAATCTCCCCGTTTATTGCGACCGGTTTAAAGAAGCATGTTGATTCTGAAGAGTCATTACCATTGAGGGTATCAACTTATATTTTATGATGCGTGTTAAGCTCAGGTTGAGTAATAAAACAAAGAAAAAATCATCTGAACTGGGAATTTTACTAGCGTGTTGGGGTATTTTTAACACAAATTTTGCTTGTCTATCTCATCACTACATGAATACGCTTGTTATTTGTGTTCTGACACCGACTTGGAAAGTATGGATAGAATAGTTAGCCAAGTAATGCAAAAAGTTGGCGTAGCTATTTTACCTCTACTTTTTTCCCTAGTATTTCCACCTTATTATATTTCTTCATAAATAGTAGACGCCCGTATGTCTACGACAGCGAAAAATTCCCAAATAACACTGCTTTTTGGGATTCTACTGCAGGTAATTCTTATTTTTTGTATTTTCTCCACGAGTGCAATTTAAGTCTAAAGTTTGTGCAACTACCAATATGTTTCCGACTTAATAATAGTGTCTTATTGACACTGATTTAACCCAACTAAAGACTACCAAGAAAACTTCTGTAGTCGCTTCCTCACTTTGTATTACGTTCTTTATTCAGCCAGTTTATCAGTTACAGCTAGCGCTTTTGGCAGAGGAAGGAAATTACTGTATGGATGAGCTGATAGATAACTTGGGTTTTGCGATTTCATTTGCGAAGGAGAGAAATTCAATATCTGAAATGAGTTAGCTAAGTTAAGTGAGCAATGTAAATGTAATGAATGTTTCCTATTTAAAGAATCAGTTATAATAAGTAGGGACAAAAGTCACATCTTCATCAAAATGTGAATAATGATTTTATAAATCCCTTTGGTACTTCTTTTGTTGTGTAACTATTTTTATAATGAGATTTAATAATGGTAATATTGTATCGTGCTGGTGTATATACAGATATTGTGAGGTGCCTTATCTTATACCTCAAGCTTATCTTAAATTAACACCGATGTCAACGCTTAGTTAGGTTTTATCGAATAATGAAGCATTTATTTATAACTTTAATGAAAATAGAACAGGTTGTTAACAATCAACGTAAGGTTCTTTTAAAAGAATGAATGAAAATCCCAACTACTCAAGTCAGTTTCTCTCTCTCTTCCTCTGTCCAGAATGACTGAGCTTGCATCTGTACTCCTGGCCTTTCCCCTCTTCCAACAGGCAGCATGGTACATTCATAATTCCTACTTTCTCTATCTCCCCCAATATTCTATGATGGTCCATCTTATCACAGGCCCCTCCGTTAAGCTGAGGCTCCGACGAAGAAAGCTTGTAGTACAGCCAATCCCCGTAACGTTCAACTGGACGACGTGCTCTGGAGGATCTTCTTGGAGCGGGTCTGGAGAGGCTGGAACCGCGGAAGGCGATGAAGGAGGAGACGATGAGTCGGCAGGGCTGGGGGAGTCAGGAAGAAGACGTTCCCAAACAGGCTGATCTGGAATGTACACGGGTTGTGGAAGGGCCACCTCAGCAATGTCCTCCTCATCTGAAGCGTCGTATTAGTCGGTATCGTCATTAGATGAGAAAGTTAGGTCCACAGCATCTTGTAAGGTTTCATCTGATCCGTGTGACTCGAACATGTTACAGCGACCAGAAGCACGAGTCGGAACCACTTCATAGGTAATAGGGCCAACCGGTCGGATGACCTTGTAAGGACCTTTCCAGACAGGACGCCACTTGGTTACTTTCCCAACAATGCGACGATGCTCAAGTAGCAAAACCAACTGTCCTGGATGGTAGACTTTCACCGGATGTGTGGCGTCATACTTTTGTTTAACCCGTGCTGTTCGGAAATCGTATTTCCTTGGCTCCACTAAAGCAATTTGTTGATTCTGGCGTTGTAAACTGGGATCAGCGGAGAAAGTTGTATCATTCAAACATGGGCAGAGGTTGTCAGATTCCGAAATAGGGTGACGGCCATATAACAAAAAGAATGGGCTAAACTTCGTAGTCTTGTGTACGGTAGCGTTGTAGCGAAGATGATACGTTGTAATTCTGAGCTCCATCCTGCTGGCGATCATGAACGTACTTTGGCTAGCGTCTTCTTATTGTTCCATTGACTCGCTCGGTGACTCCATTAGATTGAGGATGGAAGGCTGTCGTAAGTGAATCTTGATATTATGTAACTGACAGAATTCTTCATTTGAGATGAAGTAAAACAGGTACCTTGGTCAAAAATAACGTCAGAGGGACAGCCATGGCGATGTAGTATCTTCTCACGTAAAATGTCAATAGTCTCCTCTGTTGATTGACTCCTTGTAGGCCAAGCCTCCACATAACGTGTCAAATGGTCAATAATGACCAGAATGTGTTTTGTATCCGTTTGGTGGCAGGAAAGGGGCCTATGTATCCACTCCAATTCGCGAGAAAGGAGTAGATGGTGGGGGGTCAGGAAGTCGAGGTCCAGGGGCGCTCCTACACGGCGGTTGAAGGTTTGACAAATGTGGCAGGACTGACAAAAAGACGCACATGACGATACATCTGCTTCCACCAGAACCGTTTGCGCATTTCGTGCCATGTCTTCTCAACTCCGAAATGTCCTCCAGGGCTGTTCACATGAATTTCTTCCATTACAGTTTGCTGTAAAGACTTCGGAACAACGAGCAACCATAGCCTATGATGAGGGTCGTAGCTAGCTCGATAAAGAATATTATCTTGAAGCATGTAATCAGTGACATCAACACGAGGTTTGCAAGCAGTTTCTGCCATCGTCTTCAGTTGATCAATTATGGGGCGGAGTTTCCGGTCAGAGTATTGTGCTGCGGGAAAATCTTCAACTGTTAAAGCCCGAATTGAATATGAAGCAAACTCGTCATGAGAGGAATCACAATTAGTTGGCGGACTGCCAACTGGGTAGCGAGATAAGCAGTCAGCATCTCGATGAAGAGCTCCACTTTTGTGGACCACGGTAAAGTTGTAGGGTTGTAACTTCAAGCCCAGCGAGCGAGGCGGCCATTGGGATCCTTGAGATTCATGAGGTGGCACAACTAAGAGGGTGTCAGGTTACAACAGTGAAGGGTCGACCCAATAATAAGGTCGA